>QMIH01001351.1:101484-115862 GCA_003987875.1 Clarias batrachus | reverse complement strand
CACAGATCAGGAGCTGGACAGAGAGAGAGAAGCTGAGTACAATATCACAGTGACTTGCTCTGATGAGGGAGTTCCCTCACTGTCCAGCAGCACTTCTCTCCGTTTACACATATCAGATGTAAACGACAACGCACCTGTTTTTGAGAGGAGTAATTATAACGCCTATGTGCTGGAGAACAACACACCAGGTCTCTCTATATTCAC
The DNA here is from genome assembly GCA_003987875.1 of Clarias batrachus. Classification (NCBI taxonomy): domain Eukaryota; kingdom Metazoa; phylum Chordata; class Actinopteri; order Siluriformes; family Clariidae; genus Clarias; species Clarias batrachus. The sequence goes on along the minus strand of QMIH01001351.1, from coordinate 115,658 downwards.
AGTGAAAGCCAGTGACGCAGACTCCAACCAGAATGCTCGAGTCTCTTATATTTTAGAAGAGAGCACTGTCAATGGAGTTCCTGTGTCATCATATGTGTCAGTCAGTGCTGATAGTGGAGTCATTAATGCAGTGCGCTCTTTCGACTACGAGCAGTTAAAAGACTTCCATTTCCGCGTCAGAGCGCAGGACGGAGGCTCCCCTCCACTCAGTAGTAACGTGACAGTCAAAATTACAATCCAAGATCAGAATGACAACGCTCCTCAGGTTCTCTACCCAGTACAGACCGGTGGCTCTGTGGTGGCTGAGATCGTGCCTCGTGCAGCAGATGTCGGATATCTGGTCACTAAAGTGGTGGCTGTTGATGTGGACTCTGGACAGAACGCCTGGCTCTCATACAAACTCCAGAAAGCCACAGACAGGGCGCTGTTTGAAGTGGGAGCGCAGAATGGAGAGATACGAACTGTGCGCCAGGTCACTGACAAAGATGCTGTGAAACAAAAGCTGACTGTAGTTGTGGAGGATAACGGACAGCCGTCTCGCTCAGCTGTAGTTAACATCAATGTAGCTGTAGCGGACACTTTCCCTGAAGTGCTCTCAGAATTCACAGACTTTACGCAAAGCAAACAGTATAATGATGACCTCACCTTTTATTTAGTTTTAGCATTAGCTGCCGTTTCGTTTCTCTTCATCACCACTGTAGTAGTTATAATATCAGTAAAGATCTACAGGTGGAGACAATCGCGCATCTTCTATCAGTCCAATCTCCCAGTTATTCCGTACTATCCACCCGGTTACGCAGACACTGGAGTTACTGGAACTCTGCCGCACATGTATAATTATGATGCTTGTATGACGACTGACTCGAGGAAAAGTGCATGTAAATATTCTACACTTGGAGGACAAAGTGTTTTAGTGATGGACCCGAGTTTTACAGAAACTATACAGCGCGCTATGAAGGAAAACACTCGTCTGGATGAAGCTGATTCCCCAGAATTGGTAAGGAATTAGTACAGCATTGATTACTCATTGTTTCATTCAAAATCGAACATGTTTTTGTACTCAACGTTTCAGGACAGCCATGAATAAGTTATTGAATGTATTATAGTATTTAAATTGAATTAGTGAATTATTGTTCTATTAAGGAAACCTCAGACATGTCGACTAATAATTACAACTGCGTCCGAGCCACTATTTATAACGAATGTAATTAGGAGTTTAATGATATGAGATATTTTCAAACAGATAGAAAAAAAGGTTTAAAGTATGTAAACAGCTTTGAGTCGATGAATTTATTTTTTATGCCTCTGGTGACTCAGTGTGTGGTGTATTATTTACCCAAATCTATTATAGATATTGAATGTGAAAAAAGCCGACATGGTATATATTATATTTCAAGATAATTTTCGTTATTTAGTGTAATATATTTTCAGAACCATTTTCTCTGGACAGCGACACAAATCGCCATGCTGAACCCATGACTAGATGCGTTTTTTCGCTTTCTGTAAAATTAGATATAATGACTGAAAGCGAACTGTTTATGTACTACTGATCCTTTATACAAGTGTTTTTAACTCCAGGTCATACATTTATAACACGCTTTTGGTATACATTTCTTTCTCCCTTTTTATCATCGTGGTTACGCACCCAGAAAATATTTGCAATGATTTATTGTTTCATAAAATAAGCCAGAGTGCGGTTTAAAAGACATTCACATACAATAAAAGTAAAAATTGTCTTATTGCACAAGGGAATGCATGGTTAAGGTATATAAATTAAAAAGAAACAAGAAAAAGAATTATCAGGAAAAGTTGTTCGTAATTACGCCTGGCTAAAATTATTTCGTTTTAACGGAAATTTGAGTTTTTAAACTTATATTACATCAACGTGTAATTCTTGATTTTGACTCAAAGGGCCGCTGTTTATCAAGAAAGCTTTATTTTTTTGTTGCGTGAATGTTTCTTCATCCACCCCTAGTCTACCCATAACAGGGAGAGAAAGGCTTGGCTGAACGACATCATTTTCTCAGACGGTGGATAAAATTCCTTTTTAAACGCCATTTTCCATAACAGAGCGTGGATATTCAGTGGATGTGCACGGATATCAAATATTTTACAATTTATTGAGGCTTGTGTTTCCGCGGATCTTCTGTGTTCCCGGGAAAACGGCAGACGCAGCGATGTGGCACACGGTATTGTTTTTCGTTCTCCTTTCTTCTCGCTCCGTGCACGCGCAGGTCAGCTACTCCATACCGGAGGAAATGTCGAAAGGATCCATGGTCGGAAATATTGCTCAGGATTTGGGACTGGATGTAAAACGGCTGAAATCTGGGAAAGCGCGCATTTATACGACGGACAGCACGGAATATATCGAACTGAACAGAGAGAGAGGCTCGCTTCTCATTAAAGAAAAAATAGATCGAGAGTCGCTTTGTGCTAAAAAGACTCCGTGTGCTTTACATTTACAAATGATTCTGGAGAATCCGATGGAAAGATTCACAATAACTGTAGAAATCACGGACATTAATGATAATGCGCCGTTTTTCCAGACAGAGGAAATAAAGATTGAAATTAGCGAGTCGGCTGTACCGGGAGCGAGATTCATGTTAGAGAGAGCAATGGATGCAGACGTCGGTACCAACGGGCTTCAGAGCTACTCATTTAAACCGACAGATCATTTTGTGTTAGATTTACAAAATCAAGCAGACGATGATAAGAGTCTCGAAATGATTTTACAAAAACCCTTGGATAGAGAAAAGCAAGAAACATTTACGTTGTTATTAACAGCTCTGGATGGAGGTGAACCGGTTCTATCTGGTACTGTACAGATACACGTTACTGTTTTAGATGTTAATGATAATGCTCCTGTCTTTACCCAAAAAGTATATAGAGCCACATTAATTGAAAATGCACCAAAAGGGACTAAATTAATTTCTGTGAGCGCAGCTGACGCGGATGAAGGCTCTAACGGGCGGGTGACGTACTACATGTCAAAAACAGCAGATCGTTCGTCAAATTTGTTCCTCGTTGACGGATATAGTGGTGAAGTCGTATTAAACGGGCAGGTTGACTTTGAAAAAACGACCAGTTATCAACTCGAAATTCAAGCAAAGGATCAGGGCGGATTCTCCGACTCATGTAAGGTAATGATCGACGTGTTAGACATTAATGATAATACGCCATCGATTACAATTCTTTCCATGTCTAATACCATAACTGAAGAGTCAAAGCCAGAAACTGTCGTGGCAATGATCAACGTAAATGATCCAGATTCCGGTGAAAATGGAAAAGTTCAGTGTATTATTAATGATGATATTCCTTTTACTATCACGTCGTCGTCCAACAATTTCTTTAGTCTGCTCACAGATCAGGAGCTGGACAGAGAGAGAGAAGCTGAGTATAACATTACAGTGACTTGCTCTGATGAGGGAGTTCCCTCACTGTCCAGCAGCACTTCTCTCCGTTTACACATATCAGATGTAAATGACAACGCACCTGTTTTTGAGAGGAGTAATTATAACGCCTATGTGCTGGAGAACAACACACCAGGTCTCTCTATATTCACAGTGAAAGCCAGTGACGCAGACTCCAACCAGAATGCTCGAGTCTCTTATATTTTAGAAGAGAGCACTGTCAATGGAGTTCCTGTGTCATCATATGTGTCAGTCAGTGCTGATAGTGGAGTCATTAATGCAGTGCGCTCTTTCGACTACGAGCAGTTAAAAGACTTCCATTTCCGCGTCAGAGCGCAGGACGGAGGCTCCCCTCCACTCAGTAGTAACGTGACAGTCAAAATTACAATCCAAGATCAGAATGACAACGCTCCTCAGGTTCTCTACCCAGTACAGACCGGTGGCTCTGTGGTGGCTGAGATCGTGCCTCGTGCAGCAGATGTCGGATATCTGGTCACTAAAGTGGTGGCTGTTGATGTGGACTCTGGACAGAACGCCTGGCTCTCATACAAACTCCAGAAAGCCACAGACAGGGCGCTGTTTGAAGTGGGAGCGCAGAATGGAGAGATACGAACTGTGCGCCAGGTCACTGACAAAGATGCTGTGAAACACAAGCTGACTGTAGTTGTGGAGGATAACGGACAGCCGTCTCGCTCAGCTGTAGTTAACATCAATGTAGCTGTAGCGGACACTTTCCCTGAAGTGCTCTCAGAATTCACAGACTTYACGCAAAGCAAACAGTATAATGATGACCTCACCTTTTATTTAGTTTTAGCATTAGCTGCCGTTTCGTTTCTGTTCATCACCACTGTAGTAGTTATAATATCAGTAAAGATCTACAGGTGGAGACAATCGCGCATCTTCTATCAGTCCAATCTCCCAGTTATTCCGTACTATCCACCCGGTTACGCAGACACAGGAGTTACTGGAACTCTGCCGCACATGTATAATTATGATGCTTGTATGACGACTGACTCGAGGAAGAGTGACTGTAAATATTCTACACTCGGAGGACAAAGTGTTTTAGTGATGGACCCGAGTTTTACAGAAACTATGCATCGTGGAATGAAAGAGAGTATGTGTCTACAGAAACCAGATTCCTCTGAAATGGTAAGGTTTATTCGTACCCTTCAACCTCCAGATTATACGTCACCTAATGAATATATTTTCGGTGATAATTCGTTTTTCACTGTCCTGTAAGTTGGAAAACGGCAATCACAGCACTACCACTAAATATCTGGGAAGTATTTACATTTAATGTAAAACCCTATATGTTTTCAATGCTTTGGACATTTTCAGAACTACATGCCCCGGACAGCGACAGACAATCGACACTTGTACTCTTTCTTCGGTTGTTTCTTTCTATCTCACATTTAATAAGCATAATACTTTCCTGATGCACATCCTTGAACATGTTTTCAGCCTGACGACAAGTTCTTGAAATGCCAGTAGATATTTTTCTCTTTTTTTTTCTTTTTCCTTTTTATGGCCAGGGTAAATTAATTACACTGTAGGTTAAATAAAAGAAGCTAGTTTGGGGAACATAATCATGTCATGTGTGTAAATATAACAAGAAAAATCTTTTAACCTTAGACAGTGTTGATCTTGATTTTGCCATAATTAGAATAATTTAAATTCGTTTTTAAACACATTTGAGATCAGTTTTAATAACGTATTTGTAACCAATGTGTAATTCTTAGTTTTGACTCAAAGGGCCGCTGTTTATCAACAAAGATTCAATTTGTCGCGTTTCTATCCGATTCACGAACACACACACACACACACACACACCAACCCACAGAGAGGAGAGGAATAAGCCTATACTGAAACATTTATTTGTGCCCATTTTGGCGACCGCATTCTTCGGCGTATGTAACATTAGACTGCGAATCTCGTTGTGGATGTTGATACATTTAACGGATATTGAAGCTGAATGAGGATTGCATTGTTTTTTTTTTTTTTGTGGGGATTTTCTGCTCTCTAAGAAAATGGCAGACGCAGTGATGTGGTACACGGTATTGTTATTCATCCTCCTTTCTTCTTGCTTTGTGCTCGGGCAGGTCAGCTACTCCATACCGGAGGAAATGTCGAAAGGATCCATGGTCGGAAATATTGCTCAGGATTTGGGACTGGATTTAAAAAGACTGAAATCTGGAAAAGCGCGAGTGTTTTCGGGGGATAATTCGGAGTACATCGAGCTGAGTAAAGAAAGGGGTGTGCTTCTTGTAAAAGAAAAAATTGATCGAGAGTATTTGTGCGCTAAAACAACACATTGCGCAATACACCTCCAGATGATACTTGAGAATCCAGTGGAGCTGTACACAATTGCCGTCGAAATCACGGACATCAATGACAATGTTCCTATTTTCCCGACGGAGGAAATCCGTTTTGAAATAAGCGAGGCGGCTGCACCGGGAGCGAGATTCATGTTAGAGAGAGCAATGGACTCAGACATCGGTACCAACGGGCTTCAGAGCTACTCACTTAAACCGACAGATCATTTTGTTTTAGATTTACAAAACCAAGCAGATGGTGATAAGAGTCTCGAAATGATTTTACAAAAACCCCTAGATAGAGAAAAACAGGAAAGTATTGCATTATTGTTAACAGCCATGGATGGAGGGGAACCGGTTCTGTCTGGTACTGTACAGATACACGTTGCTGTTTTAGATGCTAATGATAATGCTCCTGTTTTTACGCAGAAAGTGTACAGGACGACATTAACAGAAAATTCACCTAAAGGAACTAAATTAATTACCGTGAGCGCGTCTGATGCGGACGAAGGTTCTAATGGAAGGGTGACTTACCACTTGTCAAAGACAGTAGATCGTTTGTCGGATTTGTTTCATGTAGATCAATATAGTGGTGACGTCGTTGTAAACGGGCAACTTGACTTTGAAAATAGAAACCAATATCAACTTGAAATTCGAGCAAAAGATAATGGGGGCCTCTCCGACTCGTGTAAAATAATTATTGATGTGTTAGACATAAACGATAATAGACCATCTATAACTATTCTATCAATGGCAAGTGCTATATCTGAAGAGTCTCCGTCGGGGACAGTTTTAGGAATGATCAAAGTGCATGATCCGGATTCAGATGCAAATGGAAAGGTTCACTGTGTTTTCACTGATAATATTCCATTTGCTATCACATCTCCGTCCAATGATGTATTTAGTCTGCTCACCGCTCAGGAGCTGGACAGAGAGAGAGAAGCTGAGTTTAACATCACAGTGACTTGCTCTGATGAGGGAGTTCCCTCACTGTCCAGCAGCACTTCTCTCCGTTTACACATATCAGATGTAAATGACAACGCACCTGTTTTTGAGAGGAGTAATTATAACGCCTATGTGCTGGAGAACAACACACCAGGTCTCTCTATATTCACAGTGAAAGCCAGTGACGCAGACTCCAACCAGAATGCTCGAGTCTCTTATATTTTAGAAGAGAGCACTGTCAATGGAGTTCCTGTGTCATCATATGTGTCAGTCAGTGCTGATAGTGGAGTCATTAATGCAGTGCGCTCTTTCGATTACGAGCAGTTAAAGGACTTCCATTTCCGCGTCAGAGCGCAGGACGGAGGCTCCCCTCCACTCAGTAGTAACGTGACAGTCAAAATTACAATCCAAGATCAGAATGACAACGCTCCTCAGGTTCTCTACCCAGTACAGACCGGTGGCTCTGTGGTGGCCGAGATCGTGCCTCGTGCAGCAGATTTCGGATATCTGGTCACTAAAGTGGTGGCTGTTGATGTGGACTCTGGACAGAACGCCTGGCTCTCATACAAACTCCAGAAAGCCACAGACAGGGCGCTGTTTGAAGTGGGAGCGCAGAATGGAGAGATACGAACTGTGCGCCAGGTCACTGACAAAGATGCTGTGAAACAAAAGCTGACTGTAGTTGTGGAGGATAACGGACAGCCGTCTCGCTCAGCTGTAGTTAACATCAATGTAGCTGTAGCGGACACTTTCCCTGAAGTGCTCTCAGAATTCATTGACCTCGGTCGTGACAATCATTATAATGATAATCTGACTTTTTATTTAATCTTAGCTCTTGCTGCCGTTTCGGTTCTTTTTATTGTTTCAATTATTGCGATCATTTCAGTAAAAATCTACAGATGGAGGCAGAAAAGACTGTTCTATAAATCCGCTGCAAATCTGCCTGTGATTCCTTATTACCCACCGAGCTACGCAGATGGCACTTTGCAGCATGTGTACAATTATGAGATGTGTGGAACCACTGACTCAAGGATGAGTGATGTAAAGTTTGTCAGGCCGAACAGCCAAAATACACTCGGGAGTGTGAGTCTCATGGGGACTGTGCAGAGAGAAAAGAGCGGCCTAGATGACACTGACCTGCTCTCAGAGGTGAGATCGCCTTAAAAATGATTAGTTTGAAATCCACAGAGCAACTAATTTGAAATAATTAATATCGTTTACTGGTATATATATATATAAAAAACATTTTTTGCTCTTAATTATAAGAAAACTTGTTTGCAATACTCCTTATGGACCCTAAGTGTCGCTGTTCATTGCATGTATTTTTTTCCCTCTTTATTTCCTCTAATCCTTCCTACAGCATAAAAAAGCACGGTACTTTAAATCTCGCCCACATTTGCCGTTTCAGTGACGCTTCAGTACCAAAAGCTAATCGCAATCAGAGTGAAATGTTTTGTGGAATACGTGTTCTGGAAATTTTTTTCTAGCATTATCCTTTGGATATCACACCATTGTCTTGGTTGGACCAGAGAGACGTTTAAAATGAAGCCGGGAGAAAAGGGCAGGCTGCTTGGACTGCGATTGCGTACGTGTTTGGGTTTGGCTTTGTTTGCCAACCTCGTAAGCGGACAGATTCGTTACTCAATACCAGAGGAAATGCCGGCGGGCTCTTTAATCGGGAGTATTTCTACGGATCTCGGCCTCGAACCGAAGAGACTGGTGTCGGGGAAAGCGCGTGTTTTCACCGCAGACGGGAGCCAATATGTGGGACTCGACAAAGAGAAAGGACAGCTGGTTGTGAAGGAAAAGATCGACAGAGAGCAGCTTTGTGGAGACATGTCCGCATGCAGTGTCAGCTTCGACGTGATTCTTGATCACCCGATGGAGCTGCATCGGGTCACGGTGGACATTTTAGATATAAATGACAACAGACCGGTGTTTCCTAAAAACGAGATAAATCTGGAAATCAGTGAGTCCGCCCTGCATGGGGCTCGTTTTTCTTTAGCCAGTGCTGTTGATCCAGATGTGGGTGCGAATTCGATACAGAAATACACTTTAGACCCGACTGATCATTTTAATTTAAATGTTCAAAATGGCGTAGACGGGGGGAAAAACCTAGAGATGGTTCTCCAGACAGCTCTGGACAGAGAAGAGAAAGCGCAGCATCATCTGACACTCACAGCTTTCGATGGCGGAAAACCTCAGAGATCTGCCGTTGTGAAAATTAACGTCGTCGTGCTGGATGCTAATGACAATGCTCCCATGTTTAAACAACGCTTGTATAAAACGTCTATTGTTGAAAATGCGCCTAAAGGTACAGTCATAACGACAGTTAGTGCGACCGATGCGGACGAGTCTAGCCAGGATATTCGTTATTATTTTGATCATGCTTCAGAAAGCATCGAAGTTCTGTTTTCCATCGACAAGCAGTCTGGTGAAGTTAGGGTCATAGAAGGGTTAGATTACGAAAAAAATAAGCAGTTTAAAATCAAGGTTCAGGCTAAAGATCACGGAGGGCTGACAGACACCTGCGAAATAATGATTGACGTCATCGATGTTAACGATAACGCTCCGAAGATCACGATCATGTCTTTCTCTAGCACTGTCTCCGAAGACGCAGAGCCCGGCACTATAATCGCCATGATAAACATACAAGACTTTGACTCGGGCGATAACAGCAGAGTCACGTGTTCCATCGAGCGCAACACTCCGTTCAAAATTGTGGCGTCGTTAAGTAATTACTACAACCTAGTGACAGATTCAGCACTGGACAGGGAACACATGGCGGCGTATAACATCACAATAACTGCAGTGGATTCTGGAAGCCCATCCCTTTCAAGTAAAGAAGTGCTGTCCATTAAATTATCAGATGTGAATGATCATGCACCTCAGTTTGAGCAAGAAGTCTATAATGTCTATGTTGCTGAGAATAACCAAGCCTCCATGTCTGTCCTCACTGTAAAAGCAGATGATGCGGACTGGGGACTGAATTCCAGAGTGTCGTATTTTCTTGTAGATGGGGAGTTAAACGGCGCGCCACTGGCATCATATATCTCAGTAAATGCGGACAGCGGAGTGGTTTATGCAGTTAAATCATTTGACTATGAACAATTAAAATCTTTTAAAATTCAAGTCAAAGCTCAAGATGGGGGCTCACCCACGATGTCCGGCAATGCCACGTTAAACATATTTATCCAAGATCAGAATGACAACGCTCCACAGGTTCTCTACCCAGTACAGACCGGTGGCTCTGTGGTGGCTGAGATCGTGCCTCGTTCAGCAGATGTCGGATATCTGGTCACTAAAGTGGTGGCTGTTGATGTGGACTCTGGACAGAACGCCTGGCTCTCATACAAACTCCAGAAAGCCACAGACAGGGCGCTGTTTGAAGTGGGAGCGCAGAATGGAGAGATACGAACTGTGCGCCAGGTCACTGACAAAGATGCTGTGAAACAAAAGCTGACTGTAGTTGTGGAGGATAACGGACAGCCGTCTCGCTCAGCTGTAGTTAACATCAATGTAGCTGTAGCGGACACGTTCCCGGAAATGCTCTCGGAATTCACAGAGCTTACTCGTGACAATCATTATAATGATAATCTGACTTTTTATTTAGTCCTGGCTCTTGCTGCAGTTTCAGTCCTATTTATTGTTTCAATTATTGCGATCATTTCAGTAAAAATCTACAGATGGAGGCAGAAAAGACTGTTCTATAAATCCGCTGCAAATCTGCCTGTGATTCCTTATTACCCACCGAGCTACGCAGATGGCACTTTGCAGCATGTGTACAATTATGAGATGTGTGGAACCACTGACTCAAGGATGAGTGATGTAAAGTTTGTCAGGCCGWACAGCCAAAATACACTCGGGAGTGTGAGTCTCATGGGGACTGTGCAGAGAGAAAAGAGCGGCCTAGACGACACTGACCTGCTCTCAGAGGTGAGGCTTCTTCCTACGAGTTTCTCTTGCAGTCTGCTTGTGCAGGAGGAATCTCTGGATCACCCCAAGGTTTAGTCTGTTCCACATGGCTGTGCGTATCTTTCAAAGAGAAACAGTATGAACTACATTTTAGTAAAATGCATTTTTCTTTTTGTTGTGGTTTTCCATATATATATATGGAAATATCTGATGGTGCAGGATGTTCCTCACCCATATTTTTCTAACAAAATAATTTTTTATATTTGTAAGGTATTTAAAGTTATTGCATTACGAGTGTTTGATTAAATCAGTTCAGTTTTCCCCTTTAAACATATCACGGCAAGCCTCACATTGACCCAATTTTCACTCAACTCACACTCTCCTTGTCTCTCTCTCTCTCTCTGACACGCACACACACGCGCACATAGACACACACATGCCCACACACACACACACACACACACACACACACAAAGCCCTGACACTCTGCGCTTGAATGTGCATTCTGTGCTGCAACAATGACCCTTTGTTTGCTGATTTTTGTACAGTATTAAGGGCATACAGTCAAACACGAGCATATTTAGTGTTTGATAAATCAATTGACATACAAGACATACAAGAATGTTTCTGTGCACTAAATAAGTCTTTATTCTGTCTTTTGCTCAGTATTAAACAGTATCTCTCATTGATTCTGACAACGAACCCATTCACTTCACCCCTACTGAAGGAGACATGGTAGACTGGGCTATAGAGTCTTTGTAAATCAGAAAATTCTCTCATTAGCATCAACTAGTTTTGTTTTATCTGCATTGGTGCAGTGGGTTTTGCCCTTGAGAGTTTTTAGGTGCTGGGAGTGGTGCAGCTGCAATAACGCCACGCATCTGCCTGACCACAGCCTGTGGTTTGTGCATGCTCATTCTGTTTTGGCTGATATTTTTGTTGCTGCAGTGCTACTGTGGACTATACTTACTCTGTTTTGTTGATCAAAATGTGGGTGTATCTGAGCGAGCTGTGTGCTGCAGTGAGACTGTGCCAGGTCATTCTGGTTGCCATGGAGATGCAGTCCAGAGCTCTTAAAGAAACATGATTATGTGGTACTGATAATGTATAGCAGTTATTTGAATAGAAATAAAGAAATGTATTGATAATGTAAACAAAAACATCAAATTGTCCTTCCATTTTGATGATACATACTTATACTATCTTGAAGTAGAAATGCTATATAGTGTATAGCATTAGTGTAGTGTATGTTATATTACAAAAGGCAGATTTTTGCAGACTGTGTCTCATGTACAGTATTATACATCATGTTGCACAAGTCTCAATCTATAGCAAAACGTACATAGTTTATTATTTTTTTTTGGCATTGTTTGGGTATATATTTTTCTATATAGTTTTGGGGAATTCCTTCAACAAGAGAAAAATTCATTTAAATCATTTTCATGGCCATGCTGTACAGCTATTTAAGATATTTAAAGCCTCTTACTTGCCAGTTGTACCATATGTGTTAACCTAAGCTCAGCTGGGAGAGATGATTCCTTTTGTGTTTACAAAGAAAATGACAATAATTTAGAAGCGGTTCTGTAAATTAAGTTTGTGTTGTTGCCTTGAAGACTTTTGAAACACCGTGTACTAAACACTGAATATATCCATTGACTGAAAGAATCATTCTGGTGCTGTCCATGGTCCTGCACGTACAGTACTGTTTTGTGCAAAAGCATTATGAGATCTCTACTCTTGTGAGTTACAGAGTAACAGAGTTTACACATAATTTACCACCTGATTATATTTAGGTAAATAGCAAAGCTGTAGGATCTATGTGTTGTGTTAGAATAGAAATGTGAGTTTTCAATCCTGGAGACTCCTGCTATGATGCTGCAGGTCAGATTCAACCTGATTATGATTATGTTTTATGGTTATGGTTATGTTTTCCACCACTGTAACAAATTTAATCATTGTTTAGTCTTCACATTCTTTATGCTCACCTTAGTGTTAAGGGTCAATAATTACTTGCCTTTGTTAAAAACCCTGAAATGAAGCAACCTCATTGAAATTTGAACAGCAAATTTATTTTGCATGATAAATCATCCTGTCACTCGTCACAAACTTTATGTCTATTTTTTCTATAGTGCAGAAAGAAATGATGTACTTTGTGTGTGTGTGTGTGTGTGTGTGTGTGTGTGTGTGTGTGTGTGTGTGTGTGTGTTTGTGTGCGTGTGAGAGAGAGAGAGAGAGATTTTAGGGTTGTTGTTTGTGATTTTTATGGGTTATGTGGTTTATAATTAGTCTTCTATCTATCTGTCAGTCACTCTGGTGGTGTAGAAATTTCATGGAAATATAAACAAAAGCAGTGCTTGACTTTTTCATTTAGGGTCACTCTAGAAAAGAAATCAGGAGATTTCAGCGTGAAGAAAAATATAGGGGGTTTTCTATGAGTTGATGAATATTAAATAAATAAATAAACAATTGCTTTGAGTAAACATTTAATATTAAGTAATATTTACCTTTTCCATGTTATTAACATAATGTGAGGTCATGTATCATTTTATATTTGTTTAATTATTAAGAATGCTCCTGTATCAGTATCATAGTACTAAATGCCGATAACTAAATAAAGTTATCAAGAACTTGATAATGTGATAAGTAATACAGTTAAAGAATTATATAAATCATTAATTTAGCATCAGTTAATGAATAAATTAAATATATATTTTTATTCACGCTGGTTAGTGTGACACAGTCACAATAGGGCAGAAACCTTGCTACAAGCCAGAGACAGCAATACTGAATGCAAAAAAAAAGAAAGAAGGTCAAACAGTGACAGCAATATCATAGACACCATTATAAGCATGGAACCACCAGTGAACAATATTTAAGCAAACAAGACAAATGAAAAATAAATGTATCTTTATGTGCACTATGCAGTCTTGCAGCAGGACACAAACCTTTTTTTTTATTTGAGTTCAAAAAAATCACTGAAATTAAATAAAATAAATGCCCAAGTGTTTATGGCAGCTTATGTGGCATGACTTCAGAAGTGCTCGAGTGATTACCACGTTCAGAGGTCACTTGAGCTGGACCTTCATAAGCAGTGCTTTGTGATATTTTAGGAATTTTCTGTTCATGATGCTAATAAGGTACATTACATGTACATGTGTCAGAGGTGTAAATTCTGCAACATATCACTTCACATCAATGCTAGGTGTGTGAGTGTTTTCTTGGTCATTGTGCTGTGCAGAAAGATCTTCAAACTGTAGGTCCAGTTCCCATGTGTGTCCCTTTGCTGCATTTATTCATTCATACAGTTTTCCTCACTTTGCTTTGAGTTCTGCTATAGTTGAATCTCCTTTCTAGTTCTGAATGCATCAAATCCACAGCTTCATAAAACTCACATCTTCACCTGGCTGTTCAGTTCACCTGACACAGCTTCATTGCCCTATGCACACAGTTTTCCTGGGGTCCTGCTCACCAGAGACTCTCACACACACACACACACACACATACACACACACACATACACACATACACACATACACACACACACATGCACACGCACACACACACATACACACACACACATACACACATACAC
>QMIH01001351.1:54525-76435 GCA_003987875.1 Clarias batrachus | reverse complement strand
CTCTTGCTTCCGTCTCACTGTTGTGTTTGGTGACATTTTTTATTATGTTGATAAAATGCGCTCGAGGCAGTAGAGGCGGCTCGAGTTGCTGCATCAGACGCGGCGATGGTGAGTCTAAAAACCACAACAGAAACCTGCAGATCCAGCTCAACACTGACGGACCCATTAAATATGTGGAGGTGCTGGGAGGAGACATGATGTCTCAGAGTCAGTCGTTCGGCTCCTATCTCTCTCCAATGTCCGAATTCAGTGATTTCACCCTCGTTAAACCGAGCAGCACCACAGACTTCACAAACACTCTAAGCGTGCTGGATGCGTCACTACCGGACAGCACGTGGAAATTTGAGAGTCAGCAGGTGAGGAAAAATGCACAGATTTTATTACGTTGTCCTTAAATTTAAGTATGTACAGAGAGAAAGAGAGAGAGAGACAGTATGATGTTTTCAGCACCGCACAGTGAACAGCGAATTTGTAAATGGCCTCATGTAAACGACCTTTCTGCTTTGTGAGGTCTGCCATTTTGCTGATAAACTGCTTTCATTAAATGTTCATGCTTATTTGGTTTATTAAGTTCCTCCTTGTGACACACGGGAGAAATTTTTATGATGGAATTATAATCAAAACCTAATCATTCGCGAAAGGGGCATAAATTACATATTGAAAAGAGTTGAACCTGTATCCTTTCCCATGATGTAAGACTTCGTGTGTGTGTGTGTGTGTGTGTGTGTGCGAGTGTGTGCATGTGTGTGCATGTGTGTGTCGGTGAAACAGAGAGAGAGAGAGAGAGAGAGAGAGAGAGAGAGAGAGAGAGAGAGCGAGCACGTATTTTCAGCACTATAAAATGAACAGCGACTTCTCTTGGTCAACGGCCTCATATATAGATTTATTTAATATTTATTTTTGTTTAAATAATAACAACAATAATACAGTTTTTTTTTTTTATTAAACAGTTATAGAAGACTCTGTGCTGCATAGATGGTGGCATTTGATTTTTTTGTCCATGACTGATTTTGTAAACAAAGGTAAACCCACCCTAAACCCTAACATTGTCCTCTTCTGGGTGAATTTGAAGAGGAAATTTGACTAAAATAATTCACAGAATGGTTATTCTGAATTTGATTGCTTCAAATGAGACCATGAGCACGCGTGTGTGCCTTTAAGACGCAGCCATTTTGTTATTGGACGTCAGTGCTCCAATAATAAGCTCGACTGTACAAAGAGATCCACTCCCTCCCCCATCACAGGGAATCGCACAATGCACAGAGCCAGTACAGACCGTGATGTGCGCCTCCTCTTACAAATAAAAATGGATTACAATAAACGTCTGGAACAAAATCGAAAAATTCTTCTACGTTTTTCTGGGATTTTACATTTTCCATCAAAGTGGTGATTTGTTTTTTGTTTTTTTAGCAGGATGACAAACAGGACGTGGTTTGGAGGATGGAGGTGCCTTTTATTCTGGTTGTTTCTCTTTCTTCTTTTGTGGAATAACGCACAAGGCCAAACTCGCTATTCAGTTCCCGAGGAATTGAACGTGGGCTCGGTTGTCGGAAATATCGCAAAAGATCTAGGATTAAAAATATCCGAGCTTTATGAACGTAAATTGCGAATAGCCTCCGAATCAGGTAAGCAGTATTTCAGTGTAAATCTAGGAAAAGGTGAGCTGGTGGTCGATGAAAGGATCGACAGAGAGAGCCTTTGTGGACAGAACGCAAATTGTCTTTTGCCAGTTCAGGTCATAATCGAGGATCCGCTCCAGCTTTACAGAATAGATGTTGAAATACTGGACATAAATGACAATAATCCTCGTTTTCAGTCCAGCGATCGTGCGCTAAAAATCGCAGAGTCCACCGTGCCCGGAGTGCGTTTCCCCCTGGAAAGCGCACAAGACCCAGATGTAGGGAGCAATTCTTTAAAATCCTACACGTTGAGTAAAGACGAATGCTTCAGTTTAAAAGTCAAGGAACTTGGTGATGGACGGAAAGTGCCCGAGCTGGTTTTGGAGAAATCACTTGACCGTGAGAAGAAAGCTTTTCATCAGCTGATGCTCACCGCACTGGATGGAGGAAATCCGGTCAAGTCAGGCACTTCTCAGATAAATATCACTGTCCTTGATATCAATGACAACAATCCCGTATTTAACAAGGCTGTATATAAAGTGAGCATCAGCGAAATCTCCAGTCAGGGGACGTCAGTGTTAAAGGTAGATGCTACAGATTTGGACGAGGGCACGAATGGTGAAATACAGTATTCGTTTGCGGAACACACACCCGACGCAGTGCGCTCACTGTTCCACATTGATCCAAAAACGGGCGAGGTTTTTTTAAACGGGCAGCTGGATTTCGAAAGCAACCCGGCGTACAATATCGAAGTGAGTGCTAAAGATAAAGGAGTCCCTGAAATGGAAGGCCACTGCAATGTTCATATAGACGTTTTAGACGTGAACGACAACCCACCTCAGATCGTGCTCACCTCGAAACCGAGCCCAGTGCGCGAGGACGCACCAAGTGGCACCGTGGTGGCGTTGATAAGCGCGCGCGACGTTGATTCAGGCCTTAACGGCAAAGTCGTTTTACACACCCAACCCGAGGTCCCATTTGTACTGAAATCGACGTTCGCCAACGACTATTCTTTAGTGACAAACGGAATTTTAGATCGGGAAATGTTCCCGGAGTATATCGTAGAAATCACCGCGTACGATTCCGGTTCTCCCTCGCTGAGCAGCAAAACGTCGATTTCCGTTCAAATCCTTGACGTTAATGATAATCCGCCGAACTTTTCGGATAACTCGTATAAGGCGTATGTCAAGGAGAACAACAGTCCAGGGTCCATTGTTTGTTCTGTCTCGGCTTTAGACTTTGATGTCGGAGAAAATGCCAAAATATCGTATTCCATAAGCGACTCCAAAGCCCAGGACGCGCCGCTGTCGTCTTATTTCTATATTAATTCAGACAACGGGACCATCTTTAGCATGCACTCGTTCGACTATGAACAGATGAAAGTGTTTCAGATCCAAGTCCAAGCGAAAGATCACGGCTCTCCGTCTCTGAGCAGCAACGCCACGGTTCRTGTTTTTATCGTGGACCAGAACGACAACGCCCCCGCTGTCATTTACCCCTCTGCACTCATGGGCTCTGTCTCTCATCAGAGGATGCCCCGCTCCGCTAAAGCAGGACACCTCGTTACTAAAGTCACAGCAGTGGACGCGGACTCGGGCCATAACGCCTGGATTTCCTATCGGCTCGCGGAGGCCACGGACGCGTCGCTGTTCACTGTCAGTTTRCACACAGGAGAGGTGAGGACTAAGCGCTCTGTGTCGGAGCAGGATGACTCCTCTCAGAGACTGCTCATAGAGATAAAGGACAACGGAGAACCGGTGCAGTCCACCACAGTCACTCTGGATATACTGATAGAGGACGCCTTTCATGAACCGATCTCAGACTTCAGACACAAAAACCCAGAACCCGATCAGAAAAGTGGCAGAATCACACTGTATCTCATCATCGCTCTTGCTTCCGTCTCACTGTTGTGTTTGGTGACATTTTTTATTATGTTGATAAAATGCGCTCGAGGCAGTAGAGGCGGCTCGAGTTGCTGCATCAGACGCGGCGATGGTGAGTCTAAAAACCACAACAGAAACCTGCAGATCCAGCTCAACACTGACGGACCCATTAAATATGTGGAGGTGCTGGGAGGAGACATGATGTCTCAGAGTCAGTCGTTCGGCTCCTATCTCTCTCCAATGTCCGAATTCAGTGATTTCACCCTCGTTAAGCCGAGCAGCACCACAGACTTCACAAACACTCTAAGCGTGCTCGATGCGTCACTACCGGACAGCACGTGGACGTTTGAGTGTCAGCAGGTAATACAATACATATAAGGAGTAAAAGGAGTATTGTATGTTTTTATGGTGTAACAAATGTATGGATGAGAGAGAGAGAGAGAGAGAGAGAGAGATTACATGTTTGCGCAGTTATTTATGTTGTTAAAATGTGTTTTGTTCAAATTAAAACGATGTAGGAGTTCAAATGAAGCATAGTACAATGTCTCACTTTTATTTAATGTTCAACATTGAGGATAGACTGTAGGAATGCATAATACGACTTACTTGACCTCGTGCGCGCGCGCGCGCGTGTGTGTGTGTGTGTGTGTGTGTGTGTGTTTGGAGGGGGCGACTGGCAGATGTTCATGTGTAGCATGTCTCTTTGTCCCGAGTTGGAGACAAAAGTAACTTTCCTCCAATTGAAAGGCGAGTTCTTTGTAGCAGCAGACCCGCCCCCCCTCTCGCCCCCCTCCCCCTCCCCCCACCCGCTAGTTACTTTGTAGAACAGAAGTATCATTTGACAAAGAGAAAGTTGGCCGCGATGCGTCTTGAGCGACATCAGATTTTGTTTAAAATGTGGAAACCTAAATGCATGGGCTAGACTTGTATTTATTCGCTGTGATGATGGCTTGTACAATCATAAACACTGTAGACTTTCATTTACTCATGCCCGTATACAGCTGACTGCGTGCGCGATGGATTTCAGACTGGTGCGCACAGGGATGACGGCGCGCGTTCTGGTTTGGATTGCTCTGCATCTGCTTTGTGACAGCGAGGCCACAGAGCTCTTGTATTCCGTGGCTGAGGAGTCTGACCCCGGGACCGTAGTGGGACACCTGCTGAAGGATTTGAGCATCGACGTCCAGGCGATGATCCACAGGGAGCTGCGCGTCGTGTCGGAATCTGACGTGAAATACTTTGACGTGGATCTGATCAGCGGAGCTCTGCTGATCAGACAGGGAGTGGACCGAGAGCGCGTGTGCGGATCACGCGCGTCGTGTCACATCCGCGCGCAGGTTTTCCTCCGGAAGCCGCTGGAAGTGCATCGCGTCACAGTCGAAGTCGTGGACGTCAACGACAACGCGCCGGTTTTCCGCACGACGAACGTCTCCTTGGAGATTTCCGAAGCCGCCGCGCCGGGATCCGCTTTCCGTCTGGAGGGCGCGCGGGACGCCGACGCCGGGGTCAACGCCCTGCGCTCTTACCTCCTCAGCCCGAACGAGCACTTTGTTTTACGCGTAGAAACAAAAAGTGACGGCACCAAACTTCCGGTTTTGGTGCTAAACAAGCCGCTAGACAGAGAAACACGCAGCTTGTTCCGTTTGAACCTGACCGCGCTGGATGGAGGAGAGCCGGAGAAAAACGCAACTACTCTGGTCTTTGTGAACATTCTTGACATCAATGATAACGCGCCAGAGTTTGAAAAGCCACTGGAAAGGGTAACTCTTTTAGAAAACTCTCCCGTTGGGACACTGGTCACATCACTCACAGCTTTCGATGCCGATCATGGTCTTAATGGAGAAATCCACTATTCCTTTGATAAATACACTTCAAGTCATGTTCTGCAGGTCTTCTCTGTGGATCCTGAAACTGGAGAGATCAGAGTGACAGGTGTAGTAGATCACGAGCAAGCACAGATGTACGACTTCACAGTTCAGGCCAGAGACAGAGGAAGCCCTGCCATGGCGGGTTCCTGTAACGTTAAAGTGAAGATCATTGATGTTAATGACAACGCTCCAGTTATCAGTATTAATTCTGTCTCAAACACACTGCGCGAAGATGTCAGCTCTGGCACTGTAATCGCCATCCTCAGCATTAACGATGGAGACGCTGGAAAAAACGGAGACGTAAGTGTTCAGATCCCGTCTGGGTCGCCTTTTAAGATTGGTTCTTCTTATGAAGGCCATTACACTCTGACGACTGATGGGCGTTTGGACAGGGAAACCATGGCTGAATATACCATTATGGTGACGGCATGTGATTCGGGCTCCCCACCCCGTTGCGCGCAGGAATCCTTTGTGGTCAGTCTTTCAGATGTTAATGACAACGCGCCAGTCTTTTCACAGCCCTCTTACTCCGTGGATATTCCTGAGAACAATGCTCCAAATGCTCCTATTCTGGCCGTGTCTGCATTCGACCCAGATGTTGGTGAGAATTCCACTCTGTCTTACCTTATTGTGGATGCTGGTGCCCAAGGCTCCTCATATGTGTACATACACCCTGAGAAAGGACAGATTTATGCCATGCGAACGTTTGATTACGAGCAGACAAACATGTTTCAGATTGTAGTGCAGGTTCGCGATCAGGGTTCCCCAGTTCAGAGCTCTAATGTCACAGTGCATGTCTTTATTCTTGATCAGAACGACCACTTCCCTAAGCTTCTGTACCCTCCACTTCCTCCTGATGGCACACTCCAGTTTTCCATGCCCTTCTCAGCTGACTCTGGCCACCTGGTTAATCGGATCTCATGCGTGGATGGAGACAGCGGCCACAACGCCTGGTTGTTCTACAGTCTGACCGGTCCGGATGCGGAGCTGTTTCACATTGGCGCCCATACAGGAGAGCTCAGAGTAGCTGGAGATCTAGTACAGGAGGAACGCAAGAGCTTGTTCAGCATTATTGTGTTAGTCCAGGACAATGGAAAACCAGTACTGTCTAGCAACATTCCAGTCAATATCACTCTGGCTGAGAAAACAGCAGACATTTCTTCTGAGCGCAGGAGCTCACCAGCCAGAGAGATGCGTCATTCAGAAGATTTAGCACTGTATCTTATAATTTCATTATCCTGCATTATGTCAGTCTCTTTCCTTGCAATAATTTTTATCGCACTGCGATGGCTAAACCGCAGTGGTCATCTGAGCTCCATTACACACAAACTGGGATTTAAGCGCCAACACAAAGACCTCCACCTGCAGCTTAACTCTGATGGCCCTATCAGGTATCTAGAGGTTGTGGGGGCCTCTCAGAACACTCACAAACCCGTGTACACACGCTGCTTCTCAACCATCTCTAGCCGGAGTGACTTTGTGTTTGTTCGGACGCCAAGCGGTGCCATAAGCACAAGCCTGTCACGGAGACTATTCGGTAGCTCACTCTCAAAGGTGAGATCATCCAAACAACAAGAAAATGAACAGTGGATAATAGCGGAAAATGTTTGGCAGTTTGGCATCTGAGAACATCACCAGGGGGTTTGAATATTCAATTAGGCCTAAGGGAGGATTGCAGCATGAGACTTCCTAGTGCTTGAGTCTGATTTCTCACATGTAAACACTGCAGGGAGGATGCATTTGTGAATGAGAAAATAACGTATGTGTGGACTAGCAGTTATAAAAGATTTTAAGTTTGTTGACTAAGGTTATGATTTTCCAACTAGGCTTGTAGTTTTTTATTCTCAACCAACATTAACCGTTCAAGCAACCCAGATGACGAATCTAGTCGACGTGTTTTTAATTTGTCATTTGCACAGATGACATGGTAAACTGCACATCGAAATTATTATGGTAGAACATAGTGTTCAAAAAGATGGCAGTGTATACTGACTGGTCAGTGACTATGTATGAGTTTATCCCAATATTAATAAAAGTGACTGTCTGATAGCAATATTTCTATTATGTCTGATGATATGTTGAAGATCCTGCTTTCATTAATGGTCAGCATAAATAGCAGAAAACAGCCTCAAACATTATACAAAGCTTGATATTTTTTCAGTTATTTTTTCATTTTTCCTTTAAGACTTTTATACTGTATTTGTAGCAGCTCCTTCAGCGGTGTTCATACTTTAGCAGGCCACAGCTAGACCCTTATTTTCCTCCATCTTTGGTCTCATTCTGAAGTGCCCACTAAGAATGTCAGCACCATTATCGATTCAACCATGTTTGTTGCCAAAGACTTTCTGATGTGAAACTATTGTCTACAAAAGCAAATTTGGATGATGATGATGATCATCATCATGTAGAGACTTGAGGTATTTTGTATGTGTGATTTTGTGTGTGTTTGTGCAGGATGATTGTTAACTGACCTGGTTTCTTTAACCTTGTGCAGTGTTTAAAGGGTCAGTGAGATCCTCTTCAAAGCTCACTACACGTGATCCTCTTCAAACGAGGCTAAGCATACTAAGCTATACAAAAAAAAAAACATAACCCTACCTTCTTATATAGTCATAAAAGCTGTTTTTTTTATTTTTCATGCGATTTGGTCTGCCATCATTCTGACAGGCTTTGAGGAACTCTTACAGTGTTACAATGCATGTCCCTATAGTGTCCAGTCACTCATGTGTTTCGGGGACCTGATGGATATTTCAATTATTCACACATTCAATCCAGTATTCTGTTTTAGACAGTCTGTCTCATTCCGCTTGGCATCATCTCTACTCATTTCTTGTCTTTTCACACTACTTGCGGGTCTGTCGAAGTCTATTGTGGGTTCACTAGTGCAATTCCTTATCTCAGAAACTTTTCTAACATCACAGAAGACGCATTATTAAGGAACTGAGTGCAAACAGTTCTAGCTCCAAGTGTTTAATTTTTCTTTTTTTTCCCCCCCACACAGCAAAAGCCACCGAACAATGACTGGCGCTTACCTCCTAACCAGAGGCCTGGACCTAGTGGGTAAGTGGATTAATGGCTTTATTACTACTGTCTATAGTAAAAGAGGTTAAGAGTGATCTCAGGACGGCTATCGACCTTTTGAAGAGCTTGGTGAAAAATCTAAAAAAAATATTCCTAGTAAATATTTCAAATAGAGGATTCTTTACAGAATCTAAAAAGCCCTGGGATCTCACTAGACCTACTGTAGCTCAGCACTAAACCATATGAGAACTAATTCCTCAAGTGCTCTTTGGACGATGAATGGTTCCATCGATATGAAATATTTTTAATTAAAATAAGAGTTTCTCTTTTTTTTTTTTTATTGTATCTTATCTCAGTTGTAAGTGGCTTTAGAAAACTAATTTCCTGACTGTAGATGTCGGTCTCGTGCTGATTGGCGTGTTGCTAAATGAGTGACAGGCGCATTGCTACTATCCCTGTGTTCCAGCCAGCACAGGTTCCACACCCTGCAGCAGAGGTGGACTCCGTACGAGAAGTCCAGGTAGAGTGCAGGAAGTGGAAGAGGACAGTAGTGTGTGCTGCAGCTCGGCTTCACCTGTCGAGCCTCGTAGTTTTGTCAAGTCCTTTTAGAGCTGCTCAGTGTGTCGCCCAGCTCTGAACTACACACCATCCAATCGTCCTGCCATTGCGGGTCTGCGCGCACGCAAACGTGTGGCCTGTCACTTCGCTATCGCAGACCGCAGGACTTTTGGACACGTGTGTATTGCTGGAGACTGTGTGTTGCATCTTGCTTTGTACTGTAGGTTTAATGTGGCACTGTGTGTAGTATTGCCTAGTCAAGTGCCATTTCTTTTGTCTTTTTTTGGAATGGATTTGCTTTGGCTTAATAAGAAAAAAAAAATGTGTGTAGTCTGTCTTCATAGCTTAGAGAATATTTCTGTTCTGTCCTGTTATTCATTTTGTGTGTGTTCATGTGGGTGAGGAAGTGAAGATACCGCGTACCGTGAAGGTCATCATAAAACTTCTGTAGCAAATATAATCAACTGTGTCAAACTTTACAAAAGGAATAGAAAACACTCAATGACGTGCCCTTGTAGTGTTGAATTTATTTAGTGTCCTGAATTATCTTCTTAATATATCAATTTATTCATGAATTAAATGTTGTACTTTTGATCCATTTACAAAAGTACTGTCGATCGATTGCATTTTTTAAAATCTGCTTGATCACAGTCATAGTCTGTCATGATTAAATCCCAATTTTTAAATACTCTGATTTACTTGTATTATAAAAGTGCAATCTTGGAATAAAGAAATGCACGTGCAAACTGCTTAGAGGAAACAGATTTTAGTTAGATCTAATAATATCTAACATTAAGATTGAACAAAATGTTAAATTAAAATCTCTGGAATGGGACCGGTGCTGCACGCAGTGACTGGGTGTAGTATGAGGGTGTGGCAACCCACTGACAGTGGGGCTCGAACCCGTATCCTCAGATCTGAGGATCAACAACCTGGAGCCTTAGTGTCCTGAGCCACCGCTCCCACATCTTATGTTGAATGTATCCTTGTAAAAATAGTTTCTCTTGAAGGTAGCTCGCACGCACAACCTTGGTTTTATCCAAACTTCCATGTATAAGTTGTTTTTTAATATATAAAACGTGCCATTGTCACATACAGCTGGGTAACAGTGTTGCGATTATAGGAAGCCATTAGGGTCAAACTTGGTCATATGACTCGTTTCGAAATTTTAATGCGCTACTAGTTTTTAAACACAAATTAATCACGTGTGAAAGAGTTAATATTGACAGCCCTACTTTATAATTCAATTTAATATCGCTGAACACTTAAAGCAGCTATGAACCTTGTTCTTATTTATCCAGCTTCTATTTTTTTTTTCTTTTAACGAGAGATTAAACCTGGCTTCTGTTGTCACCTATTAACCAGAAAGTATAAATTCCTTTGTCCACAAAAAGTCATAAAAGTTACAGCTTTACGTTACCAAACTATAGAAACCATAATGAATGAGAACAAGCACAGCCATAGAAGCATGTGAATAGAATTTTAGCTGTTTTCATTTTCCAGAGCTGCTGTTGTAGTGAATTTATCCAAAGTCCTGTGGAATAAAGAATCAGGTTCAACATGCTGGGTGTAAAAATTTGTGACTTCAAACAAGAAACCTGATTTTGTATATTAAACTTAAACACATAAAACACATGAGCCTCGACAGAAAGTCAATGTCTGTTTCTGTGTGTGTGTGTGTGTGTGTGTGTGTGTGTGTGTGTGTGTGTGCGCGCACTGACCTGTTTGCCTGTTTGATTACATTACAACTGCAGCCTCCATTTCCCGTGTGCTGCTTTTCATTCTAGCACAAAATGGCCGCCTCAGCTCATCAGCCCGGCGCGTTCATACCAAGGACAGGCGAGCATGTGTGTGTGTGTGTGTGTGTGTGTGTGTGTCTTTACGTGAATGTAAGTGTGAGACACTGAACCTGCCTGTGTGTTGTGCAGAGCTGGAGCTCGTCCTGAAGAGGCTGGTGCCGGTGCGATAGTGGGAACAGGACCGTGGCCGAACCCCCCCACTGAGGCGGAACAGCTCCAGGCCCTGATGGCGGCCGCGAACGGTGAGCGTCAGTCCATCCTCTTCTGTCTTTTTACATTTTTTTTTTTTTAAATCATTTTGTCTCTTTGCTAGTCCATAACTCTCTTAAGAGATTAAAGATGTGAGAGATTAAAGACATAATTAAAATCGTGTTGTAGCAAGCACTGTTGAGGGAGTGCGGGGAAAGTGCGATCAGTTCATTACGCAGTTGTTTATTGTGCGCCATGGGCCAAATCAAATATTTTACAAATGTAACCTTGTCCTGTAAATAATTAAGTGATGCCACTGAGTGTGCTCTAAGATCTGTAAATGCCACTGGACTGGAGCGCATGCTGGTACATCCGAGATGCATGAATGTCTGCAAGGATTAAAAGCCTTCATGTTGTGCTGCTAAAGGAAAATAATAATCAACAACATGTGCTGTAGGCGTATTGAAGCTACGTTACCGTTGTTCCCAACATGAAGTTGATTCGTTTTGCTGTATTGGCATGTGTTCTGAAGCATTTAGATCCTCTCATACCAAAGATTACTCATTATCCAAGTAACAACTCATCTTAATCTTAAATTGTTATCCATTTATAGGTGCATTAACATTGTGGAATGTCTGTTAAATATGTTAGCTCCTGATATGATGTACATTGAATAAGATCCATTTACATGGAGGATCCGGTGGACACATGCCTGCGGATGAGCTGTTGCTATGGAAACGTTAGCGTATTAGAAGGAGAACATTAAAATCAATACCTCTCTGACTAACCACAAATCTAACACCATCAGCATCAAGGCTGGATTTAGGAGATAAAAAGACGAGGAGATGCTTCCAGTCGGCTGAGTGCAGGCTGATGGAGTATTCCATTCGCAAAAACAGACAGAAGGCTCTTTCTTCCTCCGTCTCACAGCTGCAGGCTGCCTGCGAATGCCGCACTGCCTTATCTCTGGCTCTGGCTGATCATCGTTTCCTTTCTGCGCGATGATGAATTAGCTCACCGAGAATTAGCGTAAGAGATCTACTCTCTTCATTTCGTTAAAATCTCTGCAGCAATCTACACGGCCAAGAAACCCAACGCAGATGGCGTCGCAGTGACGAGCATGAATTTCGCAGGCGCTGCGAACAATTCCGGAGTGACATTCTCTTTATGCACCATTAAACACGCCATGTGATCCAAGCGGAGTACGGGTGTGTGTCTGTAAATGTGTGTTACAGCAGACATAATGCATATGGGGGAGGGAAAGGCAAAAGCAGGTCACATACAGACTGCAGTGCAGTGATTCAGTCACTGGAAGTCTGTGAGTGAGGTTTGTCTCCTTTATTTGTCCAAACGTCTCACGCGTTTTAGCGCACCGCGTTCTTTGAATACTGATATTGTAAACGCTTAAATCTGGTTGGTCAGAAGCTCATAAAATGGTGCGCGATATGTAGGTGATCATTTTTGGCACGGTGCAGTTTTCTGTTCGATGTTTATGTAACATTTCTGAAAGGCGTCTCCAGCGTCCGAGTAACAAAGGTTAAACATTTAACCTCTTCAACACAGAGGAGTTTACGCTTCTTTTGTGTTTACTGCATGACATGATGCATTCGTTTTGTTTTTTTTTCTCCCCCTCAACATTAATGGAACTATAAATAGCTAAAAGAGTACGTGTTGTTCTTTTATGAACAGATAATTGAGAAATCGCTGTACAACAAGATAAAAGAAAGAAAAAAACACACCTGCTGTTATGGGAAAATGAAGACGTTTGGGGTGGAAACAAAATACAGTTTTAACACACATCCAGTTTTGTCATTATTTTCCAATAACAGCGAAAGACATACTGTTTTAAAAGACAACTTTTTTTTCTTGTATGACATAAAAATTGTCAGGCTAATAAATCCTAGCAGGGGATTTAAAACTGAAACTGACACTATAACAAGTCTTTCTGTCTCTTTCTCTTCCCCCCTCTCCAATATATCTGTCTTTCCTCCCAATGCCTCTCCCTGTTGCTTTAGAAGTGAGTGAAGCCACGGCGACTCTCGGGCCTCGCTACAACGCCCAGTACGTCCCGGACTACCGCCAGAACGTCTACATACCCGGTAGCACCGCGACGCTAACGGCTAACCCTCAGCAGCAGATGCCTCAACAGGCTCTGCCACCTCCTCAGGCCCCGCCCCAGGCCGTGCCCACCCCTGACATCCCCAAGGCCGCCCCAACCCCGGCCAGCAAGAAGAAGGTCACTAAGAAGGACAAGAAGTAAGACAGGAACACGGCATTAGATTAGATTAGCTTATCAGCGGCAATCTACTACTCCAATCTAAGCATTTTTTCTGCGCATGTTAAAGTAGACGATGAAATAATCGGAAATTTCTTTAGTGCTGAGTCTAAATTTCAGTTTTCATTGGTTTAGTTCTTATACTTGATGCGAGCTCTTTTTTTGTGGTAGATTTTGTACCCTAGTGTAAAAACAGGAGCATCAATAAGAACCCAACCTGATACGTTGTGTTTAGATGACGTGGACAAACAAAGGCTTTTCTGATGATAGCACTGATAAGAAGAAAAAAAATACATATTGTTTGTTAATTTCTTTGTGTTCTTTATATCGCAAATAGATGCTTCACGTTGTGACAAGAATGAAAATGAAATTTGTGGTGAATGTTTTATTTTATTTTAATATTTTTGAGAATGTGCCATAGCCCTGGAAATAAAAAACGAGTTTTTATCTTTGCATGACCTACGTTTTAACCATAGTATTGAAAAAGAACTATGCAGAGTGGAAAATGAGTACAAGTATGAAGTTTCGTGTATTCACGCTAAGAGAAGACACCGTCCTCATAAAAACACCAGCAACTAAAAAAGTTGGACTGTGTGTATATTGTAGGAAAAAAAAGGAGAGAAAGAAACGTAAGATTGGATTCAGTCTCAGTAAAGGTGTTTAGCACTACTACTAAAACTATGCTAGAACTATGCTTAAAGGTATCGAAAAATATATATCACTTTATTATTTAAACACCTGCCAACTGCATATAGCCGTATATCTTTCCTATTGACTTGCATTAAGTGAAATGTTTCCTAAACCTTAAATATAGTGGATTTTCCTTGAGCTGTTGGTCTCTGTTAGTGCATTTCGGTTGAGCATGGTCATGCAACGTTCCCAGGTTAAAGCCGGATGAGGAACCTCAGAAATTCAGAGAAATAAATGATATTCATGGGATTAAAGGAAATCTGAAGGAGATACAGTATGTGATGTGGCAAGCAGTACTAATTTGATTCCTGTAAATATTTTTCTCCCCCCAATTGCTAAGAACTCTGGCGTACGCCACTCCATTCTCAGCCAACTCCCAAAAAGCGACTTTATCACTCTCCTGCTACAATCTGTACAATCCGAAATCACCATGTAAATAAGACGCGTAACCTGTCTGTACAAACTAGAGCCACAAACATCTGGCTAGCACAGGAATGTTTCAGTATTTTTTAGAAAAAAAAAACAAAAAACAAAAAGAAAACCTAAAAAAAAAAAAAAAAAAAAAACACAAGTGTAGTGCTTTAGATACAAAAAAAAAAAGCTTCAAACTCACTTACTAACCAAACTGTAAATACAACCTTGACATCTATGAAAAAAAACGCAATCGTAGCTTAGGCCTTGTGAAATTAATTTTAAAAAATGTGCATATTTTTGTGTTTTTCCTTCCTTCTCTTTCACTTTATTTCTTCCAAGCTAAAAAAAAAAAAAAAAGTCATGTGTTTTTAGCGTGCCCTTCCCATGCCATCTCTCTATAGTCTTCTGTGTTTGTAATTACAGTAATCTGGTAATGCTACCGGAATGGCTATTCCTGTCTGTTTAACTCTAAATATATATAAAATATAAATGTCTGTCTGCTGCTTGAATACCTTTCTGTATTCAACTGTGATAACCTTCTTTCTTTTAACCGCTTAGCGCTTCATGTCCTGCTTTTATTTTATATGCAGATATTTATATGGCTGTTGATTTTGTTTATGTTCTTGTTTATTAATGGGAC
The DNA here is from genome assembly GCA_003987875.1 of Clarias batrachus. Classification (NCBI taxonomy): domain Eukaryota; kingdom Metazoa; phylum Chordata; class Actinopteri; order Siluriformes; family Clariidae; genus Clarias; species Clarias batrachus. The sequence goes on along the minus strand of QMIH01001351.1, from coordinate 61,479 downwards.
ACTTACATTTCAAATAAAAGTTTGTCAGAACTCACAACCTGGTTTGACATCATGTGTTGTTTGTAATCGCTCTAAGTTTAATATATAATATACAATAACAACAACAACAACAACAATACAGCCTATTAACATAACACTCCCTTTTTTATGAAGAGCTTGACAGCAAAATTAGATACTTCCATTTTTCAGCACTTTTGAAAAACAAGCTGTTACAAAACGTTTCTTAAGTGATTGAGTCACACTGGTGTTAAAAATCACAAATGGCAACATTTTACGTCAAAATTGCATTGGTTTTGTCAGTGTGGATTTTGGATGACCTTTCGCAGTTTTGTCCCAGTGGATAAATCGGCCCGCAGTTGTGTTTGTGTTCATGCAAGTATGCAGTTTAGCATCAATAATAGTGTTGGTTGAGTTTTAATTTAAAAATATAGCAAACCCGTGAATTCGTGAAAAGTGTTCAGTTTTTATTTCAACCACTACTGAAGATCATGAGATGCACTAAAAACATAAATACTTCAGTTTACAGCACCAAAGGCTCCTTCCTCCAGCAGTTCTGCTTTTCCTTCAGGTGTTAAAGACAGTCTCTTATCATAGCACAGGGATACACTGTATAAGATCTGATCAGGCGTTAACCAACCGTATGTACATCTGTCAAATATAGTTCAGAAATCCCGACTAACAAATGGGTTGTAGCAGACGTACTGTGGCGTGCCAATGCAACCGCTTTCCGCACACAACGCGTTTCTGTAGAGAATAATTTGCAGTTTAAATTCCGAAAATGGATTTTATCTTGTTTTGCTGTCAAACCAATTTGAAATAGGTATGACTTTTTTAAGACCATATGAAGAAATTACAGTTAAATAATTACAGCATTCAAAAATCTACATACAATAATCATGAAGATCTTGGGCTTGCAATGAATTTTTGACCCGGTCTTCTTCTAAGGCAGAATTATTACACAACCAATATATTTAATAATAAAAAGTATGTAGTGCACACATTTTTGCTTTCCTGGTAAATTCATGACACTGAAGAACAGTTCACAAATTTGGAGTTAGCTTGGAGTTAGCCTGCTGTACTCAAAGTCCTGTTAGGACACATGATGGTAACCATCCAGCTGATGATTTGAGGTTCTGCTGAAAAAAAAAAAATCTAAAAAAAAATAAATAAATCACAGAAAATAAAACTAAAAAAGAGAAAAAAAGAGACTTTGGGCACTGAATGTATTATAAATTGAATTGAAATTAAAAATTTATTTATAAATTATAAATTTAATAATAATAAAAAAAGAAATATATACACACATTATATATATATNTTTTTTTGACTGTAAATTGAGTTAAACAAATGGAATAACCCCCATTATAAGAAACAACAACAACAACTCATAACAATAAATGTTATAGCACCAACACATAATTAATAAATTTTTATACTATGAAATACAAACGGTCCAACAAGATTTTATTACTATACACAAACATAAGCATGCCCTTTACGCCAGATTTCCTTTGTTTTGCAGTTTTTTTAAAATGTATTTATTTTTAAATAAAGGATCCTAATCTTTTTTGGCTCTGTTTGACAGAAACACAGATTCTGTTTTATATTCTGGTTTATAGCATTGTGAGTCATATAATAATCCAATTAAAAAAAATTGCAAATTGATATTTTGTAAATACCAATTTGAGATTCCTAATACATCACACATAACCTCCGTGAGAATAAACGCACTTGTTGTAAATACCCAGGTAATGTAAAATCTAATAGCACAGTGTGAGACTGACCTAAAAATGCTTCCATTTCATTACCCTGGCTCTGTGGACCTGAAGAGACGGGATTTGACAAAATGGCCGATGTCTCGAGCATCTGCAGTGGTTGCCTAGGCGACGAGAGGAAAGGAGGCTATTTTCTGATACAGCAGCAGCAGCCATGTCTCGCTGTGTATGCAAGTGAAGAGCTAAATGAGCATGCACAGGATTATTAACATTTGACATTGTTTTCTCAGAGAGTCAGAAATATAACGGGAGAATGAAATGAAGTGAAATGAAAATAGAGGAAACGTCGCTCAGGCCATGTTAACATTTCAAGCACAGAAGAGGAGAGAGACTGAAACAAAAAGAGCATCACAAGGAGGATCTGCTCCTTCATCCAGCAGCTACTAATTGCAGAATTATTCAGTTAATCAGGGGTTTCACTAATCACCCCAATTTACAGAGAGAGAGAGAGACGGTCGGTCTTACCCCTGTCTTAGACGTCGCTAAAGCACACAGCGAGCCAGTGACGTCTGCTCTGGAAACCTTAGTATAGTCAGAGAGTTATTTAGCATAGCATCAGGCCTTTTTTACAATAATAAAAAATACAGCAAATAGTAGCTACAGTAGTACTGTGTTTGTTCTGACTGAACTAATCCATACGATCCATCCGTGTTAATGCCCCAGCCGAAATACACCTCAGATAAAAGCAGATATAAACATTTTTTCATTGATTGATTAAAGAACAACACATACAATTTTGATGCATTTACTGTGCAGTTACCATATGGAACATACAGGATGTCTAATAATAATAATAATATTAATAATAACTATAAATACAGCATTATGTTAGCAAGGAAAGTCCAATGTTCTTGAAGTTACAGTTTACCTTTGACTGTTATAAAGTTCTGACACTCGAGTTTCTTTGCATTAATGTTAAAAGAACATCTCCTTCCACCGAAGAAAGCATGAACTGAGTTTTATCCGTTTATGAGGAGTGTCCGCCATGAAAGAGCTGTTTCTATGGAAGCTACAAGTGCATTAGTATAAACCTGTGATGTTCAGCTGTGCTACTAATAATTCTATACATTCACTTCTCTTGAAACAACCCAAAAATCTTAAAAGCTAGTTAAAAAAAAAAAAATTTCATAAATATTGTAGTTGCTTTAGAATTAAATACATGATTTAATTATTTTATTTTAAAAAATGGAGTTGTTGATATTATTAATATTATAAATACAAGTAACATGGGAAATGCTTTTCAAAAAAAAGGCTCACTTTTTTTTTCGCGATATTATTATATTTTAAAAAATGATTTTGTGGTAATGGAACATTACTGAACATTCCTCGGTCTCTAGCTCTGAAGTGGCTTTTGTTGCCAGGCAGATTTAATTGACCAGAGGAAACAGTGATTAGTGACGGTGTGCATGTAGAGAGGTCAATAAACACACAAAGGCCAGATGCTCTTTTCAGGTTCCAGCATGTGCCAGTGGTCATCTCATCATGAAAAGGTCAGCTCCTCTTGAAACATTCATTTAACAAAGACAAAGTGTTGGCCAGCTCTAAATTCACAGTACACACACACACACACACACACACACATCTTTAATTTAAAGACTATGAATAAACCAGTCCATCACCAGAAACCTTTGTGTGACTTTCCTTGTGAAGGAATTATAACACCAAACACCATCACACTCACTATTTGTGCTCTCTCTCTCTCTCTCTCTCTCTCTCTCTCTCTGACACACACACACACACAAGCACGTAAACATACAGGGTTTGTTGCTCTCCTTTGTTCTAGGGCACGTGCATCATTCATGAAATAACCAAAGAGAGAAAGAGGGAGTTATTCTGCTGGTATAAAAGACTCCATCTGCCGTGAGGAGCTCCCTCCTCCCTCCTCCCTCAAATCCCAAAGCTTCCTCCTCCCTCCCTCCCTCCTGCGGAAAACTGGCAGCTTCGTTTAAAGGAGGAAAAAACCCCAATGCAGCTGCCGTTACCATGGAAACAAGGCTGTCAACCCAACCGTACCACCCGCAGCATGGAGGATTTAGGGCATCCAAAAAAACGACACACTGAGACACTTTCATTCTCGGAGCAAAAGAGACGGACTCCATTATCTCAGCACTTCATGCTGGTTCGATTAATAACGTCGTCTTGTTGATAACATGACAATGGCTGCTTGGTGAAATGCTTTTAATATGATTTTTTATGTAGACTTTATAATGTAAAATGCCAAAAAAAAGCTTTTGAGGTACTTTTTTTCACAGATAAAGTTATGGATTGCTGTTGCTGAAACATTTGACCCCGATGGCTGCACATAAATAATAATAATAATAATAATAATAATAATAATAATAATAATGAATAAATAAAAACTACAGTTTAGTTACAATTTTGGTTATTTGCTGGGTGAAAATCATTTGATCAATTTGAGCCTGTTTTATCCTCCACACATGTCACCATTTAAGAGTCTGTTTATCTGGGTGAATTTGTGTAGATATTCTGTGATTATAATATATGATTTCTACAAGTATTTAGCTTGATTTCTACTTATATTGTCAGTGCATTAAACAATCTATTAACAACAGATCAAAGTCAAGTCAAAAGAAATGTTAAATAAAATTAAGGGACAAAAGCCAAACATCACTCCAAAAAAATCACTGCAATGGCAAAAAAAAAAAAAAAAACCTAGGCCTAGAATAACCTGGCTTAGATAAACGGAAATTAATGAGGGTTAACAGGAAGCAGGTGAGTTCAGCCAAGATGGAGAAGTGAGAGAGAGAGAGAGAGAGAGAGAATCTCTGGCCTGGAGTGACTAAGGGATTGGAGATAGTTTTGGAAATCAGAATTAGTAATAAAGTCAGAGTTGGTATATATATATACACACCATTTCAAAAGTGTCATCAAATTATTGGGCTGCATTATAGAAATATATATATATATAGGAAAATTATTAGCCCCCCTACAAAATAGTCATTGTTTTAAACTTATTTCAAAAGTGCTTTTAAACAGAGCAAAAAATAAATACAATAATGTAACACAGCTTTTTTAGACATCCTAGTTTTATTTTGCATGCTTAAATTATTTTATTTTCCACACATAAATGAAAATATTACACAAAACACAAAAACTACCAGGGTCAAAATTATTAGCCCCCCACATTCTAATAGTCAATTGTGTTTCCTGTTTGCTGGATAACTGCCTGCAGTCGTTTGTTGTAATCGTCAACAAGTCTCTGACAGTTCATTTAAGAAATCCTGGCCCATTCTTCTTTGGCAAATCTCTCAAGTTCCTCTAGATTTGATGGTTTTCTGGCATGGACATTTTCCTTTAGGTCATTCCACATATTTTCTATTGGATTTAAGTCAGGGCTTTTCTTCATCAAGAGGGATGTATGTTTAGGATCGTTGTCATGTTGGAAGAACGACTCAGACCTAGTTTCACTGCTGACTGCTTAAGGTTTTCTTTCAAAATATCCACATTTTTTTCTTTATTCATGATCCCTTCCACCTTGACAAGATTTCCAGTTTCAGATGCACTGAAGCATCCCCACAGCATAATACTCCCGCCACCGTGTTTCACTGTGGGGACGGTGTTCTTTGGGTTGAATGCCTCACCTTTTTTAATCCAAATGTAAGCAGTGTCTCTGTGTCCAAAGAGCTCTAGTTTAGTCTCATCAGACCATAAGACACGCTTCCAGTATGAATAAACTTTCTCCAGGTTGTCCTGAGCATATTTAATTCTGGCTTGTAGATGTCTTTTCTTCATATCGGGAGTTTTTCTTGGTCTGTAGCCTCTCAGTTCATTCCTGTGCAGAGCTCTAGTGACGGTCTTCTGAGAGACTACTGTATAATTCCTGATGTGGCCAAGTCATTCGCCAGTGTCTTGGCAGTTGTTCTGGGGTTTTAAGACACATCTCTTACTAGTTTTCAGTCCAGTGTCTTTGAAATCTTTCGCTTCCTCCCTCTGCCAGGCTTGTTCTGCACTGTGTGGCTTTCTTTGAATTTCCGAATTATACCTCTCACTCCAGTTCTTGAGACTTGGATAGCTTTGTATATCCTTCTCCTGTTTTATATGCATCAATAATTCTTTGTCTCAAGTCCAAACTGAGTTCCTTTGTTTTGTTCCATGACAGCTCAATGACCCATACTGAGGCTTTTATAACTTAATTTAACTTAATTATTGAGTGAGACCACCTGTTTCACCTGATCACCTTTACGCACATCACCTGTGAAGGTAAAGCACATCACTGCACAAAGGTGGCTTGCGCGGTGACTTAATACTGCAAGTGGTCATTTCTTAAAGGGGGCTAATAATAATGTCCCTGGTCATTTTAGATTTTTCTTACTTAACAATGTTTTTGTGTGCAAATATAAATATTTTGGTCTTTATAATGAAAAATAGTAAGTTCAGCAATGCTTTGTTAAGAATAACTTGCTCTGTTAAATAGTTACTTGGGAATATCTTGAGGAAACTTAAAATTTCACAGGGGGGCTAATAATTTTGTACTCAACTGTACTGTATACTGATGTATAAAGAAGAAAAAGGAAGTTTGAACGAAAAAAACATTCCCAGGAATCATAACAAACCTGCGTGGGTGTATTTGATTTATTTTGTTTAAAAAAAAAGTGATAGTTATAAGCTCCACGTTTGCTTATGAAAAGCTCATGAGGTCAAAGTAACAAGATGCATTAAGACAACCTGGGCAATAAAAGAACATAGTCTGCAGATCACACAGTGGACAATTTTATAATAGATATTACATCCATCCACTTATTATCTGGTGCTGTGTAGGGTCATGGACGCCTGGAGCTTCTTATCCCAGGAAACTTAGAGGACGAAGTGAGAAACACACTCCCAGTCATAGACGTAGACTAGGAGCATTTTGAAAATGCCTACTGTGTGTATGTTAGGACGGTATGGGGAAACTAGAGTATAAGGAAACCCATCAAGCATGAGAAGAACATGCAAACTCACACATAAGGAGCAGTGTGACGTAACAGAAGCCTCCAGAGGCAGCAGGAGCAAAATCTTTCTTAAGGCCGCTGAGAAAAGCTCAACTTTACTGACACAAAATGTCGAGCACATACCACATACTTCTTCTCAGTGTCTGATGGCCTCCTCCTCCTCCTCCTCCTCCTCCTCCTCCTCCCCGCTTTATTTCTAGAGCATGCCTGTGTTCAGATATCCATCA
>QMIH01001351.1:43448-53690 GCA_003987875.1 Clarias batrachus | reverse complement strand
ACACACACACACACCCCCAAACACACACACACTCTCTCAATCTTTCTGGCTCTTCCGCTCACACACACATACAGATGGTCTCTCGGATACACACAGACCATATACCCTGGCGGAGACGATGCACGGATGACGAGCCAGGTAACCATGGCAACAGACAGAAAAGATGACGACAGGTTTAAGTGGAGGAGAACGAGGATTGCATTAATATGCAGCATTGTGGAGTATTACGCTTACACACGCGTTATGCTAATAAATTTTTTTTTTTTAAAAACAGGTTTCCTAATATAATTTCTGTTTGATTTTGTTGTTTGATTTTTTTTTAACTTGATCCATTACAGTTAACCTTTAAACCAATTTAATAAGGGTGCACCTTGATCTCCTAATTCCATTCATATACATACACAAGCATATAAACATAGGCAAAAATATTTGTGTGTGTAGGACAACAACACACACAGTGCTGATCACGTCAATGCCGTCAATCGTTTCTGTAAGCACGAGACATGCCCCACCACGTGCTACTCACAGAATCACGTTTATCATGAAATAGCAGGATATAACAAGCTCGTGTAAAACTTTAAAGACACTTAAACTAGGAATCTGAAGCTGTGCACGAGCTTTCCCCGGTGCTGGAGTCACATCCGCTCCACAGTAAAACATACAGCACAGCAGAGAAATGAGAGACCTGAAGATGGCGGCCATCTTGCGGCTTCTCTGATAATTGAGTTGCGACAGTCTGACACATGAGTGACAGGATGAATGAACGAGCTCGGTATCTTCAGCTGGCCAGTAAATGGGCATGGCAGGGTGATTCCACACTGTGTATGTTTTACACACAGGCATTAAATCAGAGCTGGAGATGAGAGACCAGTTTCATAAAGGCTAATAAGTGTGACACATCTGACAGAAATGAAGATCTCACAGCGCTACGGTGAAGAACATGACCGCGTGTAGTCATGTTCACATGTTTTAATTAAGGGTCTGTTTTACTATTCATATATTAATGCTTTGGAAGAAGGTAGGAGAACTCAAGCTCGTTGTGATTTGTTCCTAATGCTGACTTCGATAAACAGAGTGTGGAAATGAATGAGTTTTTTTTTTTTCTCTCTCTCTATCTCTCTCTAAAGGGCAACTTGTTCTACCTGGAGACTCCCACAGCTCTCTTCCAATCAGCTCCCACCAGGCACGCAGCTCTAAAAGCCGATTGGCCATCTGGACCCTGAGGCTGATCGCCGCTGATGTGATGACTAGAGCAGAAAAAGAGAAGAAGGAGGTGGTGAAGGTTGTTGGAGAGGATGAGCAGATTGTCCGAGCTAATGCCGACCTCAAACGTGCAATGATTTTCTTTAGTCTTGAGTAATAATTAGTTCTTATTTTAACTTTATATTTACTGTAATATGCAAGAAGAATGATGATGCAAGTGTGTTTTCGTTAATGGCAAGTCAATTGACATAATTCTAGGCTTGGTAGGGCAGCATCACACAAAGGGAAGGACGAACACTGATAAAAGCAGACGTGAAGACAAAACCAGGAAGCACAATAAGAAACGAATATTGATGATATTATTAGTAGTAGTAGTATAGTTTCATTCTCACATTTATTATTTTCTAATAAGAAGCTTCAATCTCCTAAATTGATTTCTGACAGCCATACCGATATCAAATTGCTTCATCAAATACCAAAGCGTTTTGTTTCATGGCCCAATCACTCAAGATAAAGAAGTGATGTAAAAATTGCATGACAAAAGATAACAGGAGAGCGCTGACCACAGGGTATTCACCAACACCCCAAACATAATCGACATGACTGAAATTCCACCACCAGCATGATAAGGAACCTCAGAAACCAGTTGGAAGCTCCACACAAAGCGAAGAACAAATCTCTTTCAAAATCAACCATGGATCAAAAAAAACCCAGGAGCAAGCGTTGAACAACACACAATCAGCTAATTATGATCAAGCTGAGAGTCTGGCAGGGGAAATGCATGCTCAGAGATCATAGACACCCAACATTGGATTGTTTCAAGCCTCTGACACTGGAGTCACCTTCTGTAATTGGAGAAAACATAACCGTATTAACAACGGTATGACGAACGCGGACATGACTCTGGCAGACGAGCTGAACACCTTTTATGCTTGCTTCGAGGCTGCAGCTAAAGACGCTAGCCATGCTAATGCTGCAGACAGGAAGTCACTGCCAGCACCGGAAACGCGTTCATCATCTCCGAGCATGACGTGAGGAGAGCCTTCAAGAGAGTGAACACCAGGAGAGCAACAGGACCAGATGGCATCTCAGGTCGAGTCCTCAGAGCTTGCGCAGACCAGCTAGCACCTGTGTTCACAGAGATATTCAACCTCTCCCTATCTCAGTCGGTGATCCCCACATGCTTCAAAGCGTCCATCATAGTTCCTGTTCCAAAGAAACCACATCCTGCCTCCCACAATGACTATCGACCTGTAGCCCTCACATCAGTGGTGATGAAGTGCTTCGAACAGCTKGTCAGAGACTTCATCATCTCCTCACTACCAGACACACTGGATCCACTTCAGTTATCATACCGCCTGAACCGCCATCGCTCATCTACTCCACACATCACTCACTCACCTGGACACTAGAAGGGGGAATTATGTTAAAATGCTCTTTGTTGACTACAGCTCAGCATTTAATACCATAATTCCCTCCACACTCACCACCAAGCTGGAGCACCTGGGACTCAGCTCATCTYTGTGTCAGTGGATCTCCAACTTCCTAACTGGGAGACCACAGGCAGTAAGGATGGGTGGACATGTCTCAGCCTCCCTTACTCTCAACATTGGAGCCCCTCAGGGTTGTGTTCTGAGCCCCCTGGTGTACTCTCTGTACACACACGACTGCGTAGCCACTACCAACTTTACCACCATCGTTAAGTTTGCTGATGACATGCTCGTGGTGGGCTTGATCTCTGACAATGATGAGACGGCCTACCTGGAGGAGATTGGAAATCTGGAGAACTGGTGCCAGAGGAACAATCTCCTCCTGAACGTCAGCAAGACAAAGGAGTTGATAGTGGACTTTAGTACTAAGCAGGAGAGGAACTACAAGACCCCCGCCATCAACGAGAGCCCAGTGGAGAGAGTGGACAGCTTCCGATACCTTGGTGTTCACATCACGCAGGACCTGTCATGGTCCTGTCACATCAACACTGTGATGAAAAACGCCCGGCAGCGTCTCTACCACCTCAGACGTCTGAGAGACCTTAGACTGCCCTTTAAGGTGCTTAGGAACTTCTATTCCTGCACCATAGAGAGCATCCTGACAAGAAACATCTCAACCTGGAGACTTAGGGCATGAGGAAGTGTACACTCTGTACAGCGTGCCAGTCCATCACAGTGCACACACATACACACACTCATTCACACACTACAGGCAATTTGAGATTGCCTAATCTACATGTCTTTGGACTGTGGGAGGAAACTGGTGTACCCGGAAACCCACCAAGCACATGGAGAACATGCGAACTCCATGCATACAGAGACCGGAATCGAACCCGAACCCTGGAGGTGCAAGGAGACAGCGCTGACCACTACACCACCCTGCCGCCCATTTTTGAGAGAGTTTATAAAATAAACACAAAACCCCTGTAGAGAAATGCAAACACGCATGCGCACACACACACATACACACACACACACACACACACACACACACATACACACACAGATCACAGCATGAAACTTAGAATGTCAGCATGCATTCCATCAATTTGGAGTGAACCCAATCTGTACAAAGCATGGCTCAAGGTATAAAATCCATCTCCGTTACACTGAAGTGTTTATACATGTGGATGGATTTGTCTACATGCCACCCGGCACATTGGGCAACAAATATACAGTACAAAAGTTTGGACCCACCTTCTCCTTCAAAGAGGTTGAATTTGTATTACGGCAAGAAAAAAGCTGCTAAGTGAAGAAAAACGAGCGGGCGTCATTACTTTAAGAAATGAAGGTCAGTCAGTCGGAAAAATTGGGAAAACTTTGAAAGTGTCTCCAAGTGCAGTCACAAAAAGCATCAAGCGCTACAAAGAAACTGTCTGACATGTGGACCGGCCCAGGAAAGGAAGACCAAGAGTCACCTCTGCTGCGGAGGAGAAGTTCATCCGAGTCACCAGCCTCAGAAATCGGCGGTTAACAGCAGCTCAGATCAGAGAGCAGGTCAAYGCCACACAGAGTTCTAGCAGCAGACACATCTCTAGAACAACTGTTAAAAGGAGACTGTGTGAATCAGACCTTCATGCTAGAAGATCTGCTAGGAAACAACTGCTAAGGACAGACAACAAGCAGAAGAGACGCGTTCGGGCTGAAGAACACAAGAAAGAACACAAGAAAGAACACAAGAAAGAAAACTCGCTGAATGAGAAGGAAGGGGTGTCCAAACTTTTGCTCTGTACTGTACATCTGTTGTTTCTGTAATAAAATGACTAAAACAACGAATGAATAAAATGACTGAGGAAACAACACCAGGTGTGCTGAATGCTAAATTTCATTATAAAAAACTTGGGAAGTTTGGATAAACCCTAAGTCGTGTGCTCGAGCAATCTTCTAGTGGAACTATTTTTACATACTAACAAGATTATATTAAACATCACACATTGACATAAGTCTATAAAAGTGAGGCAGTTGGTGGAAGCTACTTTTACTGTACTTACTGGAGACCACTGGACATCAGTGAGTAACTATAACTCCACTTAGGTGTAACAGGACACCTAATTGATGACAAATGGGAACTGCACCCATTCACTCTGGTCGTATAAAAAAAAAAAAAAAAAGGAGACAGACATATTACCAAATCAGGTGCGTAACAGACATGGCCACCACAATGGAAGAAGACCGGGCTCACAATATGATTACAGCTGCAAAGAGTTTCACATTCAAGAGATTTTAATTCAAATTTTGTTAAATGTTAATGTTGAAGATTTTATAAAACTGCATAAACTGTTTCCTCTAACCAGTTTGTCATGCATTTTAATATTCTAACATTATATTTATAAAAAAAAATTTATGGGCTTTTTAATGCAAAAAAAAAAAAGGAAAAACCAAAGAAAAGAAAGCGAGGGAGGCTGATGCACTATTCAGCATACAGCATTCATATATGTCGCAGTGTGGATTATGTAGGTCACACAGACTCTTCCTGTGCACGTGACAGGATTTAACCATTCACATTGACCATTCAGGATGAAAATCTCTTTCCTTTGTAACAAAAAGAACAAAAATAGTGTTGCACAATGAAAGCCACATGTTTAACGTTTGTACTGTGTAGAATGGGTTTTATTTAGATTTACTGCTCAGCACTGAAGATAAAAAGCACACACCCTATACACTACCCTGCTCCTTTGACAAACCCAGACATCTTTCATGTAGAGGACAACAGAAAGCAAAGGGAGAAGAGGACAGGCTGCCCACTAGTGCTGATAAAGTACACTGCAGTCCAGAAAGACTCAGAGGTGGACGAGGCTGTGACGGTGTTGCCCACGTGCCAAGTGACGTAAATGTCTGAGCATGGTCTTAAGTGCACAGGTTTTATTATGCAGTGTGTGTGTGTGTGTGTGTGTGTGTGTGTGTGTGTGTGTGTGTGTGTGTGTGGTAAAGCCGAGACCCGACTTCTAATGCTCCATCTGTGAAAGACAAACCCTGAGCAAAACAATCTATACACAATATAAAACGGTGCCTTTTCTACACTGTAATGATGAATCGTATTAAAAATTAAAACAGCATTTAAAAAAATGAAATAGCAGTATTTATAATAATATTTCCTTTTACCGTTTCATTATTCGTAATTATTATATTATTCACATGGTAAATGTTCATATAATTTAATTTGATTTTGTGTGGAATTCAAAACTTTCATGTTCCTAGGGTTATGGATTTTTTTTTTTTTATTATTATTCTTTTTATTCCAACTGTAACTACAGATATTGTTGTGGAACATCAACAAAACAAGTTCTCACGTACTGTATGTTGGCGGCTATAAGCAGGGTTTATCTCACCTGTCTTTTTTTTCTTCTCACTCTTGATGTTAATTAGATGAAATCTGCTTGTCGTGTTACAGAGAAAGCATAACGCATATAATCCTCTGTCCTGAAAATGTTCTTTTACATTTCTGTATCACTGCTTTTACACGTTTAAATCTGTAAGTGTGGAGCTTCCGTATTATCTGTAAGTCCCTGTTTCACCACTAACAACAAAATCAGAAATTGAACAGCTGCAGTATATAATAATGTACTGTATTATAATAATGTAAAGATGTGTGTCAAAAAATCTCAATTAATGAGCACTGATCATTCGTCTGACTCAGCCTGACACAGTGTTTTATAGAGCTTATAGATTTCTCTCAGCATTTAGTGATATCAGAAAATAACGCAAGAAAAAACAGCCTGAATCCAACCACAGCTGCGGCCAAACGAAACGTCCGTTATCATTTGATTCCTCTGAGAGACTTTTAGGCACAACATCAGCAGGGAACAAAAGGGAAAAAATAACCCTAATTGAATTCTGCACCAGTGACCCAGTATAAAGTGAGACGAGGCAGAAACTTTCCAGAAGTCTGTACTGCAGGAGGGGATGTAGGCCATGGCTGAAAGGAAATGGAACGAAAGACACCTAGATATTCCAAGGTGAACCTAACATGTGATCATGTCCTGTGTTTAGAATTGTGTCTGGATTCTGAAAGCGTTCGTTATGTTATAAAGTTTTCTTAAAGTATGAGTCTCCAGTATCACAGAACTGCACGTGCGACTTAAATATTCAGAGCATTGTCACATACCAAGCTGTATTTTTCATTATACTGTATTTATGAGTCTGTGTGTGTGTGTGAGCGAAAGAGAGAGAGAATAATCAGTAAGCAAAAAAGGAACTACAGTAAGTTGAACTTCTCAGAATTAAATATAAACAGAGATGCTATAAATAGAGACGTTTTAAGAGTAACCGTGTCTTCGTTAATGAGAATAGACATGTTCTGTGGCATTCAGCTAAATTAAAATCTAATGAACACTAGAGATTGATCAGATTTTTCTCTAAGCAGGAAAACGCAGTTGCATCATGAATGTCGTTTGCTGACAGTTTGGAAGTGATTAAGGCCTGCTGGATTTCAGCTCCAGCACTTCACATTGTCATTTAGCTGCCTTGCTAATCAGATAAAGACAGTAATCTGGCTCACAATTAGGTGCAGGCTCTACATCGGGGCTTTATGTTTAAATGGGTTAAGAAACTGAGCGATAGGCTAGAACAGAGCAATTTGGGAGTGGATCATAAAGAAGCGACATATGGAAAAGAGAGAGAGAGAGAGAGAGAGAGAGATCACAGATGGCCCTGTACTAGACAGATGACCTTAGTATTGCAGTATTCATGTACGTACACTGCAAATTGACCCCTTTAACAAGCTGCAGGATGTCCGATGTTGGAATTTTGCCATCTCTGGTGGATAACCTGTAGTGGAAGCTAATAAGCAAATATTTAAGAGGTTATATGTTTCATTTGCAACAATTCCTTTCATCCTAAATGATGTAGTGAGGAGATTCTCATTCCTTAAGCAACCAGCAATTTTTTGAAATTGGGATAAAAAATGAACAACATATTATTACATTGTGAGAGGAAATTACTGAACCCTCAGCTTCACTGGAGAACCATAGACCTAAAAAAGTTATGAATGACGAAGACTTAAATACTTGGTGAAGTTGCATTATTAAAAAAAAATAATAACAGTAGAAATGAAGCCCATGTTTAATAATGAAAATATGTTTATTCATGTAATGAGCTGGATTTGCTTCCCTCAGTCGGGTCTAGGCTCAGCAAAGTTACAAGTTTAGCTGGAAAACAAATAACCACTTCACAACTCCTGACTCATTGTTCCCATTATTATAAAGTCAAATCAGACTTACTTACTGTCTGATAATGTGGTAGAAAAGTCTCAATATCTCTTTGTCAGTAGGAGCAAAGAATTAAAAAAATGCACTTTTCATGTTGTCGGCATCATACTCTACCTCATCCATCATCTTCATCACTGATTTGGTTTTCCTAGTTTTCCAAAAATAACACATTCGAATAATTTCACAGTAAAATGAAATGACGCAGGTATTATTGCAAACTAATCGAGAATACTTTGTCCATGCTTTCTTTGAGTCACAAGGGTGTGCTAAAAAGCACAGATACCAAAATTTTATGTCAAATTTGTTTTGGTTTTATTCGTGTGAATTTTGTACGATTTAACAAAAGGCTATACAGTAACTCCACTGCCCTGGGTTTTGTCACAGTAAATCAGCCTGCAGTTGTGTTTATGGTCATTTAAGTATGACTTTAGTATCAATAATATGCTGGTGGAATTTTTATTTGAAATATAGCCAACTCATTCTTTGATTATGATTCTGTAGTTAGTCATTGGCAGCAAATTGGAACAAGGAACAAATGTGTTTTTTTTTCCCTCACAAAACCTTTTAAGTTACAAATGTTCTTTCATGGGAAATGATGTAAACAATATAAAAAATAACACACTGCATGAATTGTGTGTCTGTTGTATTCAAAGGTTGTCTGTCTTTTAAGTATTACAACATTATTTCTCTGATTCATTTTGCTTAGAAAGTATTTTCCATAAATACATTATGGCTTCTGAATGTGAGCAAAAGCAGTGCTAGAGACAGCCGGAGCAAGACGATCCCACATAGCACCGTCCCACACAGAAGCGTCAAATCTATTTAACATGGTGTTCACACAACAGCCAGATCACAAAATGTCCTATATGTCCACGGATGAATACAGTGTAGTCTACTGAGGTTGTGGTAACTGCAAAGGCAGTAACAGAGTGCAAACATACTGTATTTTTTCTTGGCTTCCAAACCAAATCTCAGTGTGTAGATTGTCTAAAAGAAGCATTTTTCTTTCATATTTGTCACACTCTAATGATTTGGATCATCAAACAAATTTTTATATTACACAAAGATAACCCGAGTAAATACAAAGTTTAATTTATTAAGTGAATAAAAGCTGTCCAAATCTGCCTGGCTCTATGTGGAAAAGTAATCAAGAAATCACTTAAATATAACCTGTTGAAT
The DNA here is from genome assembly GCA_003987875.1 of Clarias batrachus. Taxonomy (NCBI): domain Eukaryota; kingdom Metazoa; phylum Chordata; class Actinopteri; order Siluriformes; family Clariidae; genus Clarias; species Clarias batrachus. The sequence goes on along the minus strand of QMIH01001351.1, from coordinate 44,611 downwards.
AAAGCATGTTAAAGGACCTCGAAAAGCAACATCTAAAGAACTTCAAAAAGAGATGAGAAACGTAGTACTGTAGTTGACAGTATCAGGAAAAGGCTACCATTTCTAAGGGTTTGGGACTCCAGTGAACCACAGTGCTGAACCTTCCCAAGAGTGGCTGGTCTACCAAATTTACTCCAAGAGCACAACGACGACTCATCCAAAAAGTCATAAAAGATTCCAGGACAGCATCTAAAGAACTGCACGACTCATGTGTCTCCGTTTAGGTCAGTGTTCATGATTCGATAATAAGAAAGAGACTGGAGCCAAAAATGGCTTCCATGGGAAATTTCCAAGGAGAAAGTCACTGCTGACCAAAAAGAACATAAAGACATATATTGATTATCCTCAAAACTGTTGGCCAAATATTCTGTGGACTGATGAGACAAAAGTGTGATACAACATTCCTTTACAACATGAAGTTGTTTAAGAACAATAATTTTTATATACACAGGGACAGGTAGGTTTGGACAGCTTTTTTCCCTTAATAAATTAAATTATTATTTAAAAACTACAATTTGTATTTGTATTTGGAAGATGTTTGTGAGGGCCTTTGCAGGCACCCAAAAAATGAGGGGACATAGAAACCAAGCTCTCACCCAAATGATAATTTTAATAAATCAAAACAGTGTACATTAACTTAAATAAAGAAATATTTAAAGTTTCAATAAAATAAAATTAGAAATAAATGTAGAATAACTTAACTGAATCCCACAGATCCCAACAGAAAGAACTTAAGCCAAACTAAACTTGAAAACAACTACCCTCTTAAACCTTACCTAACTTAAACTCAATGAAAAATACAGTGGAACCTTGGATAACGAACGTAACTCGTTCCGGAATTGGGCTCATATATCAAAGCACTCATAAACCAAATTATATTTACCCATAAAAATAATGGAAACTCAAATTATTTGTTCCACAGCCCACAAAAATAAATACATAAAAATAATTAATAAAAAATATTAATAAAAAAACTCAAAATAAATCCCGACAGATAAACGTTTCCGTTTGTGCGCTCAGGCGCTTTGTATGTGTGTGTGTGTGTGTGTGTGTGTGTGGGTGTGTGTGTGTGTGTGTGTGTGTGTGCGTGTGGAATTAGCCCCTCCCCTCTTCTCATAACCCCC
>QMIH01001351.1:19222-31255 GCA_003987875.1 Clarias batrachus | reverse complement strand
ATAATAATAATAATAATAATAATAATAATAATAATATTTAATATTTAATTGAACATTATCATTTCCTTTGATTTCTACTTTCATCTCTCCTCTGCACTGAGGAGTGCATTTCACTAATTGGTTTCTGGAGCCAAAGATTTATAAACTTGCAGATTTTGTTGAGGATTTCAAAGAAAGACTAAAAGTAGACACATAATTTAAGTAACATAAATGTAAGATTAAAAACAGAACATAAATATTAATGCAATGCAACAGTTAGTGCACATTTCAGTATTCAGATTTTTTTCTGTTTGTGTGGTTTAATTTTTACAATTTTCAAACTTTAAATAAAAACATCTAACTGTGTGTATCATCTTAACTGCACTTTCTGAGAAACAATCCATCCTTTAGTTTGATAAAATAGAGAATTACGATGTAATAGTGGCCTCTAGCGGCCGGTGTTTGTAACAGCGTGTTACTGAATGAATTATTTGAAATAAATGTAAATATTTTAATTCTCAAGAGTTACACCCTAACTTAACTGCTTGCATAGATAAAAAAAACATTTACTTCATTTATTAAATGTATAAATAAATAGTCGCTTATTTATTTTTTCTGTATGCAATGTAAAGTAATGTATTTATTTATAAGGAATCATACGCAGAATTAAAATGTCTTAAACATAAGTATTGTGCATTGTGCCAGAGTTAGCTTAAAGCTAATTTTATCTGCAGTCCCAGGGCAGGTCACAGTTAAAAACAAACACAGCAAACAATAAAGGACAATTAAAATATACAAAATAACAACATACTACACACAACAAAAGTATAAAACAAAGTTACCAAAGTGCATATCATTGTTTATAGAGTTGAGTGTCCTATAGAAAAGTTTTAAATATAAACTCTCAAAACTAAAAAAAAAAAAAAAGATTTTTCTTTCTACAGTGAATATATTGTAGTGGTATTTTATGTAACACTGTTAAAACCCATTTTTCCTAGGTGTGAAAAGAATTGAATTACCGTTTCCCGACATGTAACACAAATGGGATAGAACCAAAGCATGCATAAATGTCTTGGATGATAAAACTCTCTAAATATAGAGTGTTGGTTCTAAAAGCAACCAAGTTGTCGTTAATATTTAAATCAACAGTGGTAGCTGAGTGTGTTAAGGCTTTGGTTACTGATCAGAAAGTCAGCGGTTCAAGCCCCAGATCCACCAAGTTTCTGCTGTTGGATACTTGAGGAAGGTTCTTAACCCTGTCTGCTCCCGGGATGGAGGAATTTATCATTAAAGCAATTTACATAGCCCAATACAACCAATATAAAAAGTGATTTTTCCAAAGTCAACACAAAATGCTACATTTAATAAATACTACAGTATCAAAATTATTCAACTTCTTGATGAGAAGCATCTTCATTTGAGCCCCTTTAGCTATTATGTCCTGCTGTAAACTCTGATTCTGGCAGTGATTCTGGAGGATCTTGCAATGACCACTAGTTCAATACGTAGGATTATTGGACTTGCATGCTGCAACTGATTTTTCAAATAACACCAAAGATTTTCTATTGGATTCGAGTCAGGCGACTGTGAAAGCCAGTCTAGAACCCTCAGGATGTCTCAAACCAAGCCTGGGTAGAAGTATGGGGTCATTGAAGGTCCAGTGACTTTTTATCTTCCTCACAGATGGCATGACGTTTTCTTCAAGGATACTTGTTTGACTGCATCACGCCATCCACATGCTACAGGTGCCAGAGAAAGCAAAGATGGTGTATTTCTATAACATTTAGTATCTTGGCTTATTTTTTCCTTTGGAATTTTTCTATCCATGTCCTTGTTTCTATCCAACAATCTGTTCTCCAAGCTTTATTAATAACTCTCTTAAATTATTTTTTTCTGACATTCAAACATCTCCATCAACAAATCTCTAGAAAGCCCAGGTATTTGATGGGTTTTAAATCAAGTACACCAGAGGCATCTAATCAGTTGCATCAGGTGCTTGAGACAACAACTTATTTACAAATCTGTCCTCCAATGAGGGACTTTATTCGAGGGGTTGAGTAATTCTTTAACTACATTAATAATTAAAAAGGGGCCGTTCGTATAAAATATGGAAACCACTTGTTATATTAGTAGTGATGAGCTATTTACATTCACTGATTTATCAAAAACAGCCGGAAATTACTAACTATTTTCAATGGGGTTGAATAATAATTTCAGTTGAATAATTTTGAATGCAACTGTACATTCGAGAATTGTTTAAACATTTTAATGATTACAAACAAAGAGAAAATTGAACAAATGAAGTAGTATTTTGAGTGGTAAAATTAACACAAATAGACTTTGAGGGATACATTTTATCAAGTAAGATAAGAGTGAGCATTATTACATAATAATAATAATAATAAGAAGAAGAAGAAGAAGAAGAAGAAGTAGAAGAAATATAAGTAAATAAACACCCCCCCGCCCAAGATTTCTTAAGCTTTTTACAAATGAATTTATTATGTATTTCAGCAAGGCCTCTGCTTCACAGCGGGAGAAGCAAAAATCCATCAAACATGTTGTAGATGTTTCCATCATCATAAAGCTGATAGTTTGCCCGGAGCTTTAAATAAACCTCGTCAGCCTGTTCCAGTACCAGACTGATAGACCTCGTCACAGATTCATGATGTCCTTGAGGAAGGTCATGTGTTTGAAAATACAGTTGTTCATTCTTAAAAAATTTCGCCCCAATATAGTGTGTCTGGCTAAGTCCAAAGACAGTGAATGTGAAGTGGTAGATGCCTTTCACTGGTGCTCTAAAAACACCTGCAAAAAAAAAAAAAAGGAATTTATAGATATAATATGGTGCACCTTAACAAATACACAGTAAATGAAAGCACCAAATCCGTATGTTCATGATGAAGTACCAGTGTTTGGGCTGTAGGCGTTCCCAATATTTGTAATCACACGACTGAAGACCATGATGATATCCATGTTAAAGGGTCCATAGTTCCCATTGTATCCTGAACCAGCTGAGAACGCCACCTTCTGTATGTCTGAGATCAGAAAGCCCCCAAGAGACAAATTAGCAAAACAATACAACACTTATAGAAATACAAGTAATTATAACAAATAAAAGCAGGATGATTTAATTTTTTTAGAAAGTAACCATTCTTTACTCAATAAAAACATCCCAAAATATATAGCTTGTGACAAATCAGCCCTTCTTTACTACAAGGGAACATTTGTAAGCATTGTCAAATTGAATAATAAGAAACATACAGTAAATACCTTTTTATTTAATTTTTTCCATATCTGTCTCATAAAAAAAGTTCAGACCATGATAACACGGCAAAAGCCACTGCTGACCAAAAAGAATACCCTAGGCTTGTTTGCCAAAAATAGCTTAATTATCCCCAAAACCTTTGTGCAAATATTCAGTGGACTGATGAGACAAAAGTTTAACTTTTTGGAAAGTGTGCGTCCCGTTACATCTGGCATAAAACTAGTTCTGTGCTTCATAAAAAGAACATCATGCCAACAGTCAAACAAGGTGGTACTGTGATGATCTGGGGCGTTGCAACTTCAAGACCTGGACAACTTAATATAATTGTTGGAACCATGAATTCTTTGCTTTAGTAGAAAATTCTGAAAGAGAATATCCAGCCATCCAGCCTACAGTTCCCAATTCCACAAAGAAGAGTGGGTAAAAATTCCACCACAGTGATGTAAGAGACTCATTGCCAGCTATCACAAATGTTTCATTCCTGTTGTTACCGCCAAAGATGTAGCTGCAATAATTTAGCTGAATTGGACCAGGTAGATTTGGGCAGCTTTTCCCCCTGAATCAATGAAATAATCATTTAAAAATTATATTTACTTTGGTAATCTTTGTGTAAAATAAAAACTACGCAAAAAATAATGAAAAAGAAAAAAGAAAAAAAAAACATTAGAATGCTACGTATATCACTGCACTGTATAAACATATAGATGTATAGAGTGTCTAGGGAATGTATAATGTTACTTACTTGCTTGTGCTTCCTTTACATTTTCCACAGCATATTCAGTCGATGTCAATCTCTGCTTTAAATCTGAAATTAGACATACATATAATAATATTGACATTTAATAATATGAATGTTAATAAGCATTCACTGCTTTCTGATCACTTGCCATCATTCTCAGTCTTGAGTTGTTCTGTCTGCTGTTTGTTCTGCTGTAGCTGCACTTTAAGTTCTGCCATTTCTTGTTTCAGCTCTCTTAACTCCGTACAAACATACTCTTGGCAGTATTTCCCATTTTCAGTCAAAGTTTTCACTTCAACTTCACCATGCTCATCTTGAAGAGCTGCATGCCGTGTCACAGACACAAGCAGAACCAACACTATGACTGTAGTCTTCATTGTTGAAGAGATGATTCGAACACAATTTGATGCCACGTATGATGTAATATAACCACAATGGTTAAAGATTAATAAGTAGGATTGTAAAGCAGTTCCCAGCATGCTTTGTAGTGGCTTATTCTGATTAGTGGAAATTTTTGTTCATGAAAAAATAACGACTACCACCAAAAGTTATGTTTGAGGTCAATATGCTAATATATACATTCTTAGTCATTTATTAACATATTAAAATGTATTAACTTTTTTTTATATTCTTTTCATTTATAATTTCTGGAACAGCTACAAGAACCTTGAAAAAAATGGAAAAGCCCAATAATTTAGTCACAATTTATTAAATTAGTACCCAAATTTAGTATGACATGGTAATTTATGGAATTCTCATAAAATAAGTCACTTTTTTTTTTTTAAAGTGGGTTGGTTTTTAAATACCAACCATAAAACCCAGTGCACTCGTATGCATAGCCATAAAACTAGCTTAAATATTAAATGGATTGTTGCCAATTGACCCAAAACAGTCTACAATAAAGTTTGAACAAATATACTCACGTCAAGCCAAAGTCTACTGAAGCCAGCACTAGATACATATAGATATGTATACATATACATATTTAAATGCCTATCTAGATATAGGCATTTAAAATTCTTTTTATGCTACATTTTCAGTAATGTACAGACTCAAGTTGTCAAGTTTGCTGTGAGTGTGTGAATCGTGGTTGAAAGGCTTTTAATGAAAACAAAACAATGGGAAACAATGGGAACAGAACATGAACTGAAACAGGAGATAAACCAAACATGACAGACTGGGATTGACACACAGGCTTGGAGTTTAAACACAGAATGATTCATATAAAGAAACATAACAGCAAACCATTTAACTGAACAGATGCAAGACAAAGACTAACTGAACTCAAGAACCTTTATAACGAAATTAATGAGCAACCTCGGTTTAGGTGAGCGCTCCCATCACCTGACCGTGGTGCATTCTGGGAAATGAAGTTTACAAAAACAGAAAAAACAATAGGAGTCTCTGGGTGTTTTGGCGCCCTCTAGAGGTTATCCTTGACACAAGTACAGAAAGTCAAAAGGAATGATACTTAGAATAGCACATGATCAGCTTACCAACACTCTTTTAATGAAATTATACCATAAAGGTAATAACAATGAATGAAATAAATTTCATGTTTCTGCATATGGATGTTTCCTGATACAGATCTACAAGTCAGCAGAGTGTTTCTTGGCACAATGTCATTAGAACAGGTTCATAGTATAGATTATGATAGTCTATAAAAGAAAATACAATGATGTCACAATCAAGGTGACATAAGAAGAACTGATTTCTTCAAAATATTTCTGTGAAAAAAAAAAAGGATTTCGGAGAACCACAAGCGTAGGTATGCCACTACAAATTATGAATCAATCTCCTGGATAAGACAGAAAGTATACATTCTGTAAATATGTAAGTAAATAATATTAGAAAAAATAACAAGATTATGCAAATATAATGAAAATATATGAATGTTTGAAATAGCAAAACAGATAAAGAATAAATTGAACAAATGTTTGACAATGAGGAAGCAGAAGTTAAAATCACAAGCTTTATTGCAATTTATGTTTGCAAGAACTCTTAGATTAAGTAGCATAGAATACGCTTAGAATGAGAACAAGTAAGGGAATAAAATAAAAGCTAAAAAGCTTGAAGAGAGAAATAAAGAGCTGTACAGAGAGAGCTCCTGTCATCTGCTATTTACAACTCAGGTGAAAACCAGGACGTCAGGAAGTAGATATGCGTATAATAATATTGACATTTAATAATATAAATGTTATAAAGCATTCACAGCTTTCTTAGCACTGCTTTCTGATGCAGCTAAGCACCACTTACTATAAAGAAATGTAAGAGTAATATAGGAAATGAAATACAAGCAGACACATTTTAAATGATAATAAAAGTGGTTACATTATAATGAGAAAATCTGCAGAAACGAAAAGTGTAAGAAGAGCTGAGAGAGGAGACTCTGGTGTAGAGTGCATCACAGCCTCAATCTGTTATTCCTCCTCGCTCACTACGTAGACTCCCCCCTTCTGCAGGTGTGTGTGAAGTTGTGGGGCCGCCAGATGGGCACTGCCACCAGACCTGAACGTGCACTGTTTTCCTCTCCTTTATTCCTTCTTCCCTCCTTTAACCCTTTGCTTCTCCATTTTCCTTAATAAAATGACCTTTTTCCCCCATTAGACCTCACCTCGTGTCTGTAGTGCCACCTGTGCAAAAAGGGTCGAACCCGTTACAAGTATAAAAAAAATCCCACATGCTGAGACCCCTTCATAGTTGGCTCTTGAACTTCCTTGGGGACACTTTGTTGGTTTGTCTTAGAGATCAAGGGCTAAATTGCAATAAAACATACTTTACTTCATCCAGATAAGATTTTAGACTCGTTTGCTTTACAGTTGTGTAACGGGATCGACCCAAGGTTGCACAGGCAGCACCAAAAGGACTAACACGAGGCGAGGTTTTACAGGAAAAAGGGTCTCTCCTGGACGTCCACATCACATCACATCGCCCCGCTCGCGTGCCACGGTCTTTTATTTTTTTTTAATTTTAAAGTCCAGTAAAGTCCAGCTTTCCAACAGTCAGACCCTGAGATACACTATAAAATACAGCGGGGAGAGAAGCTCGGGATCATTAGCGCCCATAACTCACCAGCCGTGCCTAGTTAGGCGGCCCCGCTCATTCGCACACCTGCAGAAGGGCAGGCCGACAACCTAGTGAGCTTCAGAGTGAGTGAGGAGCGATATTGATTTGGGCGCACGCCCATCACAAGCGCACGCTGTGAAAAGTTGTGGATTTATTTTTGTTATATTAAGATGATCACAAATAGTGTTAGGCAATTGTAAGTTAATTGGAAGATCAGCATCTACTAGTGGGAGAAGGCATTCAGCATTATGTCAAAACTTAACTTGCAAAAAGTAAGCATTAACCATTCAGGAATTACAGCTATGTTCATATGGATACACCCCCATTTGCTGACTGCACATCCATGATCATTCCACCACATCCCAAAGGTGTGCTCTATTGGATTGAGTTCTTGTGACTGTAAATGCCATTTGGGACTGTAAGGTTTTCTGATACTGTGTAACCTTTCCCATGCCTCTATGTCCATAAAACAATTACCACGGTTGCAACGAGATGTTATTTGAGTTACTGCTGAATTTCTATCAGCTCAAACCAGTCTGGCCATTCTCCTCATCAAGAAAGCATTTACACTAAAAGAACTGCTACTTAATGAAGGTTTCCTTTTTTCAGACCATTCTCTCTAAACCCTAGAGATGTTTCCTTCCTAGTAAATCAGCATTTTCGAAAAATACTCTAGCACTACCGGCACCAACAACCATGAAACATTCAAAGTCACTTAATCACCTTCGCTCCCCATTCTGATGCTCAGCGGATCATCTTGACTATGACTACATGATGAAATGCATGGGTTTGCTGGTCGATATCCGAAATGAACTTGTAAAACCCTTTTAAATCCTGCTAACTGGTTAATGGGCTAGCCAGCACAACTCCAAGACAAGTCTGAACCTTGAGTCTTTTCAACTGTTATCGGTTTAACCTATCAGTTAGTCATTATAGGTCTCCAGAATAATCTAGTTGAGAAAGGACATAAGGTCACTGGGCTGTCAGATTAGACATTACCATGAATTACCACAAATTGAACCAAATAAGAAAATAATTCCTTTAATTACAGCCTTAAATGCTGTCCCATATCCTTATATACATCTGGGAAGTGTACAAAGAGAAGACTGCCTTTTCAATAGCCACCAGGCATTATGAATGCCATGTGATGCTGCTTATCAACCTGGAGAGTCATGTTGGTCATGTCTGTAAAATGATGGAGGGACTTCTATGACAACAAATTTATATTCAGTCTAGAAATGTCTTTTACACTTTTTTATATCATTTCCTGATCTCACCTGATGTTCTCAGACAGCTCTGGTTCTCCATTAGCCAGGTCTCTCTCCACCACTCATCATAGAAGAGGAGATCTTGTGTGAATAATACAGATTTGTACACCATGTCACCATGAGATACCGGTGTGTAAAGGGGCAGGGTGTGTGAAAGAGCATGACAGAAAGAAAACATGAGCATGTGAGGGAAAAGACATGACAGCAAAAGACAGGGAAAAAGGGAGGAATCACGGCGGTTTGTAATGGAAACGTGACACACCAAGCATCACAGTACCTGGTACATCCAGGGATTCCATTATCTGAAGCTTGTTATTTGAAGCCGGTTGTGGTTAACAACATGCAAGAAAAAAATACCCAAGATTAATCTTTTTATATAAATACATTTATAAAGCATAAAAGTGTTGTCAATGCGGCCAACATCAGAAACCTGACAACAGTTAAACAAATCTCATCAGATTGTTTCAGTAACAGAGTTATAGCTTTGCTTACAAAAAAGTAAATTCTACCAGGAAAGTCACATTTTTTGCATACATTTCCATTTCCATTGTTAACAAAGTCAATTTTGAAGGACCTTTAGTTCCTTTCATTGCTTTATTCCTTTCAATTTCATTATTACAGAAATGTCAAGCATTGCTATAAAATGCAGTAAATTGCTTTTGTTAAATACTTAAAAATGGTTCAATAAATGCAAAGAAAACAGTGATTTGACAGGTGATTTTTATTATGTGTTAAAAGTTATAAATTACCTTAACAGAGTCCTTCAAATGTTGTCAGAAATTTTCTATAAACACTAGATTCAGAAACTATATAATCTGCTTTTGTTTCATCATTAACTAATATTTTCTTTTAAAAAGAACACAGCTTCAATACCTTATTAATAATAATGAAAGAAAATAATATATAACAATGATGCAACGACAGTGGGCAAGGGTGTAGACCTTATAGGACCCCATATCTGTCCTAGCTTTGTTCCCCCAAATCATGTGTTCAATTGTTGGTTACATGGGGAAAAGCAGAAAGCCACTAAAAGTGTTGTACGTTTGTCCATCGTCATAAATCTGACAGTGTGCTTTAAGCCTTAAATAAAGTTCATCACCCTGCTCCAATAACAGATTGACGGCGCGGCTTATAGACATGTTGGATCCTCTAGGGGACTCGGACATTCCAAAAACTCTCTCGCCATTCTTCACTAAATATACTTCAAGCCAGGTGTCAGTGTGGCCAAAGGCAGAAGCTGAGACATGATAGATGCCTTTTATTGGTGCTCTGAAAATCCCTGCAGAAAGAAAGATTTATACAGTGTGGTATTGTACATTGATATTCCAAAGAGGTCAAATTGTAACAGTGTTTGTGTAGTCATGATGTAGTACCAGTTTGTGGGCTGTAGGCATTTCCAACATTTGTTAACACCTTGTTGAATGTCAAGGTGACCTCAGTGTTGAAGGGTCCGTAAGTTCCCTGAATTCCAGATCCAACTGAGAATGCCACCTTTGGTGTGTCTGTGATCACAAACCAAGTAATAAACAAATTAATAAGATAGAAATAAAAATATAATAATCACTCAAACTTGAACACATACAGTTACAATAAATTGGCATTTTGCACCTTAATTATAAACTGAGAACATTGACAACTTCAACCAAATCTTGCCAAATTTCTACCAACAGATTTTATGAAAAACACTGGACAAAGACTTCACTTTCACTTTACCTGTGCCTGGTAAATCCTTTAATCCCTCCATCTTTGTCAGACACCTACTATGTCATTACTGAATCCTCATCGCTACCTTATCCATGTTGCGCATGTGCACAGAGCTCTGACCATCTTGGTCATGTGGTTACAGTATCTTCACCTAAAACAAAGGAGTGTCTGCACTGTGAACTTTTCAAGCAAGTGAACTTTGAACTTGGACACACACATTACACACATTCACCTGTTACACATAGAACATTTGCACACCAGTATACTGTGAACTTTGAACTGCAATCTTGCACAATATTCTGCACATCTGCACGTTATCTTGCCCAACTTTTTATATTTCTATTTTTATTATACTATTTTAATCCAGTATTTTCATATTTAATAATTTTTATTGCTTGTACATTATGTAAATTTATAAAGTCCTTTACATCTAAAGTTAATTTACATATTTCTTATGTTTCTAACTTATATAAATTTCTCTTACTCTTCTTATTTTCACACTAAAACTTTCCTTTTGAAAGCAAAGTCATCAGCAGTTGTATATGCATTTCACTCTGCATTCCCAGTTGCCGGAGGCCGGAGGAGCGGAGTTCCAGACACCGGCGTTCAGCTATATGGTCTAGCCTCGTTTTGCGCCAACAGAAATGCAGCACGGTGTGATAAGACTTGCAGCGGTGGCTTGTGTGTTTACATCAACACAGAATGGTGCTAGTGCTAGTTTCTAGTTATTGCTCATCGCTGGTGGAAGTTGTGACTGTTAGATGTAGACCTTTTTATTTACAATGCGAAATCACCACTGTTTTCATTATCTGAGTGTACAATCCTCCAAGAACATCATCTCACACCCAACCAGAAACTGTGGATCACTGTGGAGGTGTGGGCACTTCTAAAGACCCAAGACTCTGCCTTCCAAGCAGGAGACAAGGTGGCCCTAAGAACAGAAAGGGCCAAACTGTCTCGGGCCATCTGAGAGGCAAGCGTGCATACACCCAGGGAATCCACATCCTCTTCAGGGACAGCGGTGACCAACGGCACATGTTACTTTTTACTAATTTTAGTACTGTGATTATGAATTTGTTTAATTACAATGTTTTACTTGAATTTATCTGATACCATGTGCAGCTCTCATGAGCAGGGCATTAATACTTGAAGCCAGCAAACACACACCCCTAATGCCTTCACCGCCGGAGACGCGGGGCTAAAACTGTTATTCTGGTTGAGTTCCATCTGTATAACTGTGACATCAGCATAACAGTGGAAACTCATACCATGCTTATGAATTATGTTGCCCAGAGGAAGCATGTAAAGAGAAAAAAGCAGTGGTATTAAAGTCGAACCCTGTGGAACACCAAACTTCACTTGAATGCATGTAGAATAATCACTAAAACAACAAACTAATATTGATCAATTAAATAGGATCTAAGCCAGCAGAGGGTCGTTCCCTTAATTCGTACTACATTTTTTAATCTGTGAATTATTGAAAATATTGATTTATTAAAATAGCTTTCCACTTTCCACTTTCAGCCTATCACAGGAGGCTTAGGGCACAAGGCAGGTTACACCCTGGATAGCGTGCCAATCCGTCACAGGGCACACACATATATACTCTTTGCAGGTCTTTGTTTCGACTGTGGGAGGAAAGCGGAGTATCCAGAGGAAACCCACCAAGCACAGGGACTCCATGCACACAAAGACGGGAATCAAACCCGGACCCTGGAGGTGCAACATGACAGTGCTAACCACTACACCACCATGCCGTCTATAAATTGCTTTCCATTTGTTATATAAATATACACATATAAATCACAAGTGTTTATAATGCTTTACATCAAAGTTTCTTTAGCTTGCATTTACTACTGTTTAACAAGTCTAGAAAAAGTCTCCAGTGTCATCACATTTTGACAGTCAGAGCTAATGCTGTAACTTGGGTTTATAACATAATAAAATTATCCGATCATAACAGGTCTTAATATTAGGCAAAGACAACCTCAGACAAACAATATATATATATA
>QMIH01001351.1:6540-19190 GCA_003987875.1 Clarias batrachus | reverse complement strand
TTTCACAATCCGAAAAGGAAATAATTATGCAGTCAATACTAAGTAGCCCCTGATTCAATAGCTTGTAGGTCCACCTTTAGCAACAATAATTTAAAATACATATTTTATATAATTTGCTTTATCACCTCATCAGTCTTTCACATTGATTTGGTCCATTCTTTTTTACAACATTGCTTCAGTTTATTGAGGTCTATTGAGGGCATTCACTTACTCACAGCTCACCTCTGGTCCCAACACAGCATTTCAGTTGGCTTGAAGTCTGGACTTTGATTTTCTTTTCTTTTTCAGCCATTCTGATATAAATTTACTGCTATGCTTCGGATCATTGTTCTGTTGCATTGCCCAATTTCTGCCAAGCTTTAGCTGTTGAACAGTTGGCCTTATATTTGCCTTTGAAATACTCTGTTCTGCAGAGGTTATGGTTGATTCAATGAATGCAAGGTGCCCAGGTCCTGTGGCTGTAAAATCAAGCCAAAATCATCAATGTGCCTGACAGTAGGTATGAAGTGTTTCATGGTGCCTGACAGTAGGTCAACATGGTGATGGGCATTAAGGCCAACCACATTTTGGTCTCATTTGTCTATAGGACATTGTTCCAGAAGCTTTGTGGTTTGTTTAGATGCAGGTTTGTGCCTCCATGTTCTTTTTACACAGATGAAACTTTCTTCTACCAACCCGTACAAGCAAGCCACATCTGTTAGAACAGTCTTCTTCTAAATGTGCTGTCATGGACTTTAACATGTAACATGCTCAGTAAGTGCCTGAGATGTAACTCTTGGGGTTTTTTGTATTTCTCAGAGCTTGGCACGGTCTGACTTTGGGGTGAACGTCCTGGGATGTCCACTCCTGAGATGATTGGCAATTGTCTTGAACATCTTTCACTTTTGAATGATCTTTTTCATCGTATAATGTTGAACTCCAAATTTTTTTGGAAATGGTTTTGTAATCCTATCTAGATTGATATGCAGCAACAATTACTTCTTTAAGATGATCATTTATGTCCTTCCCTCTTGGAATTGTGTCAACACATACCTGAATGTGCCAGAAAAAAAAAAAACTGTAAAAACGTCTGTTTTTATAGAGATCTGTACACTTGCAGATGATAAAGTAATCAAGGGCTAATTAGAAGTACCTAGCTTCCACTTATTGAAATCCTGTGGAAGCAGAAAGGGGGCAGCATTTCCCACATTTTTTTTTTTTTTTTTAAAATAAATAATGCCATGATGGAAAAAAAAATTTGTCTGAGGTTTTGTTTTTCCTAATGCTGAGACCTGCACTGATCAAGAAAAAATTATTATGTTTTTACATAAGAAACATGAAATGAAAAGAGAAAGAATGAAAATAGAAAGAACAAACTTACACATAACTGTATGACGAATACATGCTGAATTAAATAATAATGAAAAAATGATTTTAATAATTAAAACTTGATGAGCTTAAAACTAGCGCTGTCGCCTTGCACCTCCAGGGTCCGGGTTCGATTCCCAGCCAGGCACGATTTCCGTCTCTGTGTGCAGTTTGCATGTTCTCCCCGTGCTTGGTGGGTTTCCTTTAGGTACTCCGGTTTCCTCCCACATTCCAAAAACATAGATGTAGAAAAACGTAATGTAGAATAGGTTAATTGACTTGCCCAGATTTCCCAATTTTTTGTGTGAATGAATGTGTGTGTGTGTGTGTGTGTGTGTGTGTGTGTGTGTGTGTGTGTGTGTGTGTGTGTGTGTGTGTGTGTGTGTGTGTGTGTGCCCTGCGATGGATTGGCTCCCTGTCCAGGATGTACCCCGCCTTGTGCCCTAAGCCTCCTGGGATGGGCTCCAAGTCCCCGCGACCCTGAATACTGGATAAAGCGGTATAGACGATGATTGAGTGAGTGAGTGAGTGAGTGAGTGAGTGAGTGAGTGAGCTTAAAACTTGATGATCAGCTTAAGATTGGTAACAGTAAATAGAGTTTATCACACTACCAGGTTAGTGATGATTTTTTATAGTATTGATATAATTTCATAACAATTTTATTATTATTTATTATTTATTATTATTATTATTATTATTATTAGTGCAACTTTATAAATTTAAACCATTTGATCTGTGTAACATGAAATAATATTTTCCTGGAAAAGACATGTCAAATAAATTAAATAAAGGTCTTGTTTTAAAATAAAGAAGAAAAAAAGAACATCCCTAAGCCTCATTTCATTGCTTGTTTCTCTTTGTTGTTGGTACTTTTAACACAACCCCTTACCACTTTGCGTCTCTCTCTCTCTCTCTCTCTCTCTCTCGTGCGCGCTGATTTCCTTTCTGCCTCTTCATGCCCTCTTTCACACACAGATACACATCCATTGCTGGGTCAGAGGCTTCCTAATTTCAGCTGAAATGAAGGAGGGCAAGGAGGACGGAAGATAAAAGATCGAGTGAAAAAGAGAAAGAGAGACAGAGGCCGAGTGCGCAAGGCAGAGGATGCGGATCGATATCTCTTGCTGCTTCAGCATGTAAAGGAGCGAGCAAATCAAAACAAACCAGGAGAGGAAAGACGAGGAGGAGGAGAAGGGGGAGGAGGAGGAAGAGGGGGAACCGGGGACAGAGTCAGCCTCGATGAGCATGGATACTGCTTCCCTCTCTCCTTATGATCATCGCACGCATGACACAAGATTGCTCTTTCACTCTAATCATGTGAGATCCCTGCCTCCTTCATTCTCCAGAATGGATCGTCAGATCCATGGCATGAGGAAGAGGATGCTGCGGTCTGGGCTCAACGCAGGTATGTTCTGGAAAGATGCCTGCTATGAGGAGATGGTGCAAAGTTTCAGTGTTTGGCTGTCATATCACATATAAATCATGTGGTCGTATTAAAGCAGTGCAGCTAAATTAGGTTCACAATGGCGTAATAGCCACAGGCTAGATGGACCTTACAGTTTGAAGCTTTTTTTAATTATTATTATTTTATTTTATTTTTATTTTTTTTCTGACAAGATGGGTCGACTTGACATGTACATGCATGACACTGGGAGATGGAGAGAGCAGTGCCCATGGGGACAGGGGGTGTTTTACGCAGAGGCATTGGATGCAGGATGGGATGGAGAGAGGGGAGGAGGGGGCAGGGTTGAGAGCAAGGATGAGGATGAGGACGAAGAAGAGTGCTTGTGTGAGTTATTGCACAAAGTGAGTAAATGTGAAAAGGTTGTATAACGTCCCACTGCAGCTCTGAGGTGTGTATACGGCTCAAGAGCAGATCGACTCCCACACCAAACACACACACACACACACACACACACAAGCATACACACACTCCCCGCCCCCAACACCAGGTACCAGGTCTCTTTCCTTTATCCTTTTAGAAAAAAAAAAAAAAAAAACTCTTGCTGCGAGTTATGCGTCAGTAAATTTATCAAGCATCAGTGAGTTTCACCGGCGTTCTCGATTCCTCGCTGTTTTGTCCGGGAATAATGAAGTCGTTATCATTAATGCATAAATTTCCCACCTGCTTAAGGTGAGCTAAATTAAGGAGAGGACAGCAGGCAGTCAGGCACAATGCCAATGCCAGAGAGTACTAAGCAAACACGCATACACACACACCATTCACCTATCACGCTGTGTAAATACACTTATCAATGTGCATCGCTATACCTGAGCCACAGACCTCATGACATTCAGTCACAGATTGTTTCGCAGACTTTATTACCCATGCATTCATCAGTCACAGTAACAGGCAATACCTTGCAGGATCAGTGGACCGAGTCATGTTCAGGTCATAGCTTTTGAAACAAGGAAGTAAAGTTGCAGGTAAAGCATGAAGAGACATTACCCTTTAACTCTAAATTGAGGATTAGATCATTATATTTCACATATCAGATTTGTATTTGTTCCTTAAAAGTTTCATAGTTAGTGACCTAAACCTGCAAAAGACTCCAAGACTAAAATCTCGGTTCTCATCAGTATCAGCTAACTAATCCCTTTGGACATGTTTACACCGTAACCATTACTTTGACATTCATATCTGCGTTTCAGAATCACTTAACGAGACATGTAACAAGACCAGTCCTGATTGATCTACCGTGATGTGATTGTTATGCCACGGTGATTTATTCTTTAATTCGGCGAAGTCAGTCCACTGATCAGTATTGAGTACCAGACATCACAAGCCAAGCTGTTCATTCACACGCCGGACAAATATGTTTCCCGAAAACAAGCGCACTCATCAGAATCACTTGGCACATTCACCTAGGCCAGTATAAACCGATACGGGCTCATCTGATTATTACGCTTGGGTGATTTTTCATTCTGGAAAGCAAGCTTGCTGATCAGTATTCACACAAACGCTTATCTGCAGCACCAAGCCAAGCTGTTCATTCATGCACAGGGGAACAAGGGCACAAAACAAGTACTCTTGTCACTTTATCTGCCCTTGAGCATTACGAGCATTAAGACGTCGCCTCTCACTGTAACTTTGTCCTTTTCCCCTCAGATATAAAGACCACGGCCAAATTGCATGATTTGGTTTACGGAGTCCTGCTGAGCTGGTAGCCGTGGCAATGGGAAGGCGGGCAGCTGATCCAGGCACCCCGGTTCCAGTGTCTGAAATGCCAGCTTTGGTAGGAGTTCGTGACTGGAGGACTGCCAACGGAGAGGCAGGGCTCACCTGTGCGCACCAGTGTAATGTTGGAGTACAAACATCGCCAGCCATAAGGAGCTGCCATGACAGTCGTTCTGTCGGCCAATCAGGAAAGAGGATGACTTTGCCGCCCAACGGGCACATCCCTGGTGAGGTCCAGGGCAGAAAAGGTCAGAAAAGGAGTGCTTTCTTTAAACAACGAAGTCTTGAGAATAAGGTAAAGAAGGGTGTGACGTTCCAAGGTGTGGATGATGATGATAATGATCACGCATGTAAAGGCAATAAAACTGAAATGCACTGTGACACTCAGACAATCCAAACCAACTCACACCGTGTCAATGAACGTGTTAAAGGAAATAAGGAATTCCGTTTCACCAATGGCAGCGTGGTGGACTCAGAGGTAATGGGCGGGATCAGCAGTGACGTCAGTGAAGGAGAATCATCGACTCCACGTCTCAAAACCTCAGTAAACCCTGGAAAAAGGAAGGTTCCTCCATGCTCGCCTCCTCACAGATTCCCATTGAGGATTTGCAGTAAATGTGGAGGAAGGCAGAATCCAGTGGCTGCGGTTCTCTTCACCACCACCAGGGACACCACATCACCCTGTTCTGCTGGCTCAGAAAGTTTACGATCTAGCCCTGCAGCTCCTCTGTTCTCAGGAAAAGAAACAGGAGCATCACTTTCTCCTCCAAACGACGAGACTGAGAAATACAGAGTTATGCAAATGAACAGAGGGCCTGCAGTGACATGGCCACCACCTTACACAAACAGCAACCAGCTTTTATCAACCATGCAGGAGGGAGAAACATTCAAGCTCTCCAAACAACAATCGAGCTGGAGATACGCTGGCCTTGGCCTTCCACACATACAACGGGATACGCCAGTTAGTCACACTTCATCTGCATATACGCATACAGTGGCGGGGAGTGCAATTCAGGAGACAGGCATGAACACACACTCTGACCTCTGCTCTCATAAGCCGGCATCACTGTCACACACACTCATGCTCCAGGATTCAAGACCCTACACAATTGCTCCATACTCACAAGAATATTCCAGCCTTAAAACAGACTCCCAATCCATTTCCTTGAATGACGCAGATCACACACCAAAGATGAAATCAAACACACACAGCAATATCCGGACACACACCTCACACGTTGCTCTGTCAAACCATGTCAGCATTCATCCAAAGTCTTCGGTATCTGTCCATTCACCTGAAATCAATAGGGGTCAAAACTTTCAACAGAGCGCTAAACCTTTTGGCATGTCACACCCTAGCAGTGATGCCCAAGCCTCAAATGGATTAGAGACTGTGCAAAACACACATTCGAGGCCTTCAAGCTGCTTGCATGCGAATCAAAGTGCGAAACCTCAAAGCACATCACAAATCCATTCCAGCATACATCCTAAACCCACATCCGCCGCAGACTACATAAAATGCCAACCTGCGCAAACATACTCTCTGAACTCTGACACATCCTCAGCCATATCGCTTTGCACAGCCTTGTACTCCAAACCGCCTATACCGCTTACCTGCTCGCTTCTGCACACAGATGCCAAACCACATAGCATGTTAAAGAACCAACAAGCAAACCCTTCACACATGGTCCATACCAGCACTCCAATTAACCCATGTCCTGCCACAAAACTGAGCCTTTTAACCCAGTCCAACACAGTTACAATTACTCAAGCATTTATGGAAATGCGTTCATACGGTATAGACAACTCTAAAACAGAGACGTTAAGTCGGTCTCTTGAAGAATCAGAGGTCCGTGTTAAGTCTGTCCCAGAGAAACTGGACAACAAAGTTCTCCAAAGCAATTCAGTATCAGCAACAATGGACTCTGCAAAATCTCCTTGTAAGGTAGCAACCAAGCCTGTGACGCCTACAAAAATAGGCTGTGATTTTCTCGCAGACACAGCCAACGCGAGCCACTTGCAGGCTAACTGTGAACTCCTTGCACCTTCAAAATCACAAACAGTACACCAGCAATCCACACCTCAGCGTCCTGCAGCTCCCTTAATACCACATCGACCCAACACGTTGGGTTCACTCTCATGCCAACCTCCAGGCACTTTTCACCCACGCCCACTGCATCCAGCAATTAAATTACTAATCGAGGTCACTGGAAACGAACAGACTAAGCCGAATCCATTCCTACTTTCTTCCTCTATGCCTTCAGACCAGGTCCAGAACACGCCACTCCATCAAGAGTTAGAGCCTGCTTCACAGCCAGGTGTTGGTTTACCTGTTAGTGGACTTGTCTCAAATGACTACGCCCTCACACACTACCATCCTCCCTCTTTGGTTCTGCTTTCACGTAGTTCTCCTGAGAGCAACAGGAGTCAGGACCTTGAGAAGAGGCTGGAGAGAGTAGAGGCCAATCTGCAGGCCAACCAGGATCGAGTCACCACTCTGCTCAACATCATCCAGGACCTGGAGATGAGCCACGCACTGAGCAAAGGGTGAGAGGAAAAGATTTATAAAAGGGAGTGAGGGATAGCGTGGAGGTGATTAATCATGATATTAAGAATTGCTAGTCAAGTCATTTTTTTCTGCAGTGCATTGCACTGTATGATAAAGTTCATCATTCTTCCTAGAGCAATTAGGAAAAAAGATTCAAAGGCTGAAAAAAATGCAACATTCTTTGCTTCATTTTTTTTCTTCTTTGCTCCATTTCCTGTTGCTTGTCTCTGCAGACGCCGATGTTTCAGAACGGGCCAGGATTTAAATGCTTGCTCCACCTGCCAGGAGACGGCATGCATCATTTACAGGTGAGTGAAAGCTTGAAAGCCAACACAGTTTCCCTGAGGGCAGGCGTTGGCACCCAGCCCTGCAACTCCACATGAACATATGATAAGACAACAAATATGATCGCCCACTCAACTCTTTTTTTTTTTTTTTTTTACTAGCAGTCATCCTGTGTTGATGCCAGAGTTGGTCCTGGTTCTGGGCCAGAAGCACAATTGAGTTGTTTTATGAAGCATCCAGCATTTTGGCTGGTTTGAGAACCAAGTTATTATATAACCTGATGTTGTTATTCTGTTCCCGGTGATGCCATCAGTTAAGCAGATGTTGGGAAAAAGAAATACACAAGACCTTACCATGTGTAGAACATAAATTCTATGAGAGAATTAGCATCGTGCTGTGAGAGAATTAGCATCACGTGTTAGCAAGTACCAATCAAGCTAAAGTTCTGGTAAAGTTGAATCCTGTACACAGCCTGGCTTCTTGGTGAAATAGGATTTATTCATAGCCAGTTTCTCCTGTCAGCAAATACCTCAAGGTTGATATAAAGCCAAAATGGCAAGGTAATAGGTATGTCCGCAGGGTCTATGGTCTTCAGATTTATAGAATGCATCATGGGAGCATGATAAAGGGTGCTATGTTTCCAAGACCCCCAGGTTGCCCAGTTCTAGGGTCATCTCAAAGATCAATCATTTACTATGCCTAGTCTTTGCTGTGACTCAGAGCTGCTGTGTTGTATAGCTACATTGCAGTGTGAGACGTTTAGTCCAGTGTTAACCGTGATCTCTAAACACAGCACAAATATTTCAATATCAATTTAATTAACTTCCCATCAAGATCCTTCTTTCTATTCCTCCTTCTTTCTGTCAGTGTGGAGTATGATTTCCGGCAGCAGGAGCGGCGCTTCAGGGATGTCTTAGAGCCTCTGGACCCTCCAGTCAGAGAGATCTGGGAGGGGGTTAACATGGACATGCTCACCTTTTTCACTTTGCTCAAACACAATCAGGCACCATCTCAGACCAGCAGTCACCTCGAGCCAGGAAGCAAGAATAAAGTCAAGAAAAAGAAACTCTGCAGGAAGATTTTGAGCTGGCTACCTCGAAAGGTTCAAAGGAAGTAGATCACTCCTTCCGTGGTTCTTCATCTTTATTTTTGAAATTTAAATAAACAGACTTACAATGAAAAGGATTAAGAGCAGCATTGTAATCTATCCACTTGAACGAGTTCTGGTTGATCCAGAAAAAAAAAAGAACATGAGATTTGTGAACAGAAACTGTAGAAGTAAAACTTCCCAGCTTGACAAGATCTTCCATGCCAAATCTGTTAAGTGCTTACCATCCCATCCTGATCCTGACCTTCCTTCATTGAGTATTACCATCATGTAGGGAACATGGCATTTCTAAAGGTCATCCATGCTTGTTTATTAACTTAAGAAGTAGATGAATATTAATATAACAGATTATTTGGGATTAATTTTAGGGTGGACTGGAATCATGGAGACCAGATGTGGCCTAGTGACCTTGTGATCCTGCTGTTTACCAGTTGCATCTTATTTCAGAACTTCAGAACAATAAACCAGAGATTAAAAAAATATATATTCAAAAATACACCCTGGCTATTCTTGGGTTTTGTTTTTAATCTTACATGTTTAGACTCATGAACACATTTTGACCTTAGCATAGAGTTTCTGCCTATCCAAATGCATGTGCTTTTACATGGATACATTATGCATTAAACTATCATTTGGAAAGGTCAAGTTACATAAAATTCATTTCTTATATACACTGCTTGGCCGCAAAAAAAAATTCCATTGTAGAAGGGTAAAATTATTGGGCTGCATCAAGTAAAGAAAACATTTACAAGGGGAAAACAAGGATAATTGAAATCAGTGGGTCACATTATCAAAAACTGGAAAGATAGGGCTGAACAGTAAGTTAAAGTTAAGCCTTTATTTCTTACATATACTTTACTGAACAGAGAAATTTCTCCTTTGCATATCCCAGTGTTAATGGGGTCATAGCGCAAAGTCAGCCATGATACAGCGCCCCCTGGTGCAGACAGGGTTAAGGGCCTTGCTCGAGGTCACAACAATGGCAAGCTGGTGGAGCTAGGGCTCGAACCACCGACCTTCTGATCAGTAAATCTTCTGATCTACCATTGTTGAAACTATAGTTATGTTAAATAGGGAAAGTACGAGCTTTTCCATACACTCACAATGTGCTGAGAATTTACATGACTGGGAATAGATGTGTCCTGTCCATAAGAAAACCACTTTTCTCGACTAATCAGAAAAAAGTCTTCAGTTTGCAAGGGAGAATAAAGATTGGACTGTGGAGCAATGGAAAAAGGTCATGTGGTCTGATGAGTCCAGATTCTAGAGCGATGTGTGCGTCAGGGTAAGAAGGGAAGCGCATAAGGCGATGCATCCATCATGCATAGTGGCCACTGTACAAGCCTCTGGAGGCGGTGTTATGATTGCTCAGTGTCTGATTGGCATTGTTATGGGTTGCTTCAGTTGCTCAGGTCTAGGCTCAGCAACATTATGTGGCAATAAAATGAAATAAAGAGATGGCCTGAATGTACTGAAGGATCAGGGTCTGGGATCATGAGGAATCTTTTTCACACATGAACTGGCCACTGCATTGTGTGTTGCATTGTGTGCTGTAATCAACGATTAAGGTGACGAAATGAAATAATTAAGTGCAACACTTTGCTTTTTTTTTTTTTTTTGACCAGGTGGTGCACGTGCAAACAATATACAAAATACATTTTAACCTGCTTCTAACTAATGGCATTTAATTACATAACTAGCAACTGTCACCGATTCTAATATATTATTCCATTTAAATGGCAAGAAGTTAACATTTTCTCAGTATTACATTTAGTCTGGACAAATCTCTAAATTCTACAGTAAATGGAGAGCTACTTACTCTCATAAACAACTTTATCTGGAATTTGCATGTCAGGGGCAACATGACCTTTAAAATAAATGATGAAATAGCTTTTTTTCTCTGTGCTGTCATCTTGTTAAACCTCTTCTGTATTCTGAAAACTGCAGTATAATAACATTCGCAGCCTAGACTGAGGTATTCTCCAGGTGCTTGGGTGAAACTCAGTGCAGCCCCCAGAGTTCTCTTAAAGAAACGGAAGGGAACTTTTTTAAGGTTTTGTGAAGAGGCTTCAGACTGAAGCAGAAGCGCTCAGTGAGGCATGATGCTACCCAACCTGATAGGAATACATATGCACTTTTTTTTTTTTCTTTTTTTTTTTTGGAGCTCATGCAAAAATATTCTATTTGTGTTTCTCTTGAACAATGAGTATTTTTGTAAGATATCTTAAAGCTAGTCATACATTAAATGTGCAAAATTACTCTTTGATCTCAAATACGTATAATATATATTTTTTATGGAACTTTGCATTTTATAAAATAAATTGCAGACAGTTAACTATAGAATTAAAAGTGTATTTGCGAGATGTAGCCCACACTTCACACAATCAAACTACTTTAGCAAGCCATTAGAAATGACGTTAAACCACAACTCTTAATCTGATTTTTTTTTTTTTTTTGTAAGAGCATTTCTGTCTTTAGTGCAGCTGCAAATCACAGGTTTATATTATGCACTTCTTCTTCTTCTTGTTCACTTGTTTCTATAGTAACAGCTTATTTTAATGAACGTGTACAACATACAGCAAACACTCCACATACCCAGATTAAGCAAAATGTGTAATGATTCATACAGTAATGATGTCTCTAAGGAAAGACTTGCTTATCATTTATCTAAGGAGGCTTCAGCGTCAGTGTTCGTAATAGAGAAAAAGAAGAGAGTCAGGAATTGATTTGTGTAGCTGCTATAGTGTAGGTAAAAAATGTTTTATGGACATTCCAGATAAGCACAAATGGATAATATACGGTGGTACTTCAGCATACAAAGAAAAATTTAATTTTGAAAGAAATTTCCCTTGTTAGACCAATCATCACATGTACATTGGGGAACGGTTCAAAACGTCTTGGTGTCAGTAGAAAGTCAAGCGAAGCGAGTTCACATAATTTTTTTTGTGGGTTATTTTGCATTTTGAGCAAGATTTAGTTAAGACATGGGGCTGAAGAATGTTAGCAAGGATTGTAGCAAGAAGAAAAGGAAGCAACGTTCAGTTTGTTTATTTAAAGCACCGGGTGCCAAGAGGAATCATCCCAAGAACTCACCTCTGGATCACAGTTTGTATGCTAAGGTGCCGCTGTATTGGGTTTTTATAGTTGCAAAAATATTGTAGTGCTGGTAAATTACTGTATTGTGGTATAACAAGAGTACGACACATGCAAAAAGGAAAATATACAAAGTCAAATTTGCTTTGTATATTTAATTTGCTAAATATTTTACCACAATTTGATCCCAATCATTTTCCATATCGGTCATACAACTTGACCTCAGTGGCTTTCCTTAGCTTCATTCAGCCAGTTTGATGGATAAAACTTCCTCCATGGATCAACAGAAGGGTGGTGGGAATAAATATGGAGCACATCAAAATGATGTACTGAGTACGAATGCATTCCAGGATTATATGCACACAGTCTGTCTGAGGTAATCTGAGGCAGTGCGTAAGACTCAATACTGTTCCCGGTGGCTAGTCAGAGGAAATGCAGGCTAAAAGGCCCAGAACAATCTGAGGTGGTTTCACACATGAGAAAGGGGAAAAAAATCAGCACTGAATCCTGGTGAAAAGTAACTACTCCAGACACCTACCTCTGCCTTCCCCCCCCCCCTCTCTCTCTCAGTCAAACAAATTTATTCGAACCTGGTGCACGCCCTAGTAACCTTCTGATGAATAAGCTATCACCAGGAGCAGTGTGCTATTTTGGAACGGGTTCCGTCTTAACTTAGATCTTGAGAAGAGAGAGCGAGAGAGAGAGAGAGAGAGAGAGAGAGAGAGAGAGAGAGAGAGAGAGAGAGAAATGAAAAACCAAACAAAGCGCCTCAGTGGCTGTAATCTCACAGGAGCTGGAAATGTCAAGAGCTTTGTTCAGTCACACTGCAGGCTTTATGATGAAGAACAAACACAGCTCACAGTATACAGGAGAGACATTAGCAATGTAATAACGATTACAGGGAAGGGAGAGTTTGCTGAGTCTGAATACTTCTCTTTGGATAGTTAAAATGTATGATTATTTTTTATTGGCCCCAAACAGAAGACGTCAGCAGTAATAGGGTGCAGTGCTTCCTTATTAAATGCTAAACATTATCCTTTACTGTTTGTTAGGGTGTGTGTGTGTGTGTGTGTGTGTGTGTGTGTGCGTGC
>QMIH01001350.1:138562-151358 GCA_003987875.1 Clarias batrachus | reverse complement strand
AAGAACAGTCATACAGACACAAAGCGTCTATATATAACCATATTGTTAACAATTTTTTTTAATAGTGGTTAATAATAATTTTAATACTAATTTTTCCAGACTGCAAACTAMGTAGTCTAATCAATGTTCAACGAAAGCACTGTTGAATGGTCAAAGAATAACGTTTTATACAATTGTCTAACGCCTGGGGTTATCAGTAAACTACAACTTTTATTTATTTATTTGTTTGTTTGTTTGTTTGTTTATTGACTTCTTGTCTTGTTAAGTATTTTAGGGATTTAATGGCTCCTGACGATGCCCCTGACAGGTCTGTAGTTTGTGCGTTCCTGAAAGCATCGTGCAGTCCTATCTATGCCCACTTAGGGCACAAGGCAGGCTACACCCTGGCTGGGAAACAAAACAGGATTAGAAATAAAACTTTAGAAATAGAATAAACTTTAGAATGGTATTAGAACTGATGTCTTAAAGAATCAAAGTTCAGTCCCAAAAGAAATCAGCTAATCTGTTGATCCAGACACTCAAAAGAAAAAATAGATAAAGGCAAGTGCAAAGTCATCCTCTTCTGCTTATCAGGCTGATGTTGCTTATTGATTGGAAGCACTCATTGAAATGTTTGTGCTTGTAAGGTTGAGAAACATGACTACATTATGACTACCACATGCTACCAAACAGCATATCTTAATACTGAAAATTATCCAARACTAACTCACCTTACAGAAAAGTAAGATGTAAGATGTAAGTGTTTTTTCTTTTTTCTTTAAATAGAAAACTATATTTGTATAGTTTTATTTTCTTACACAATTTCATAAAATCYTTTATTAATTGTCATGTGCTTTTATATACATGGGTTAATTTGTTGTCATGCTATTAATCAAAAATCATCATCACTGGGATTATGATCGAGCACACCAGTTCACAATCAACCAAACACTCTATATAAGTAAACTAGCAGCTGAATTTGCAGTCTAACTTGTCTTTCTTGTTTAAACTAGTTTTAAGTTCATATGGTTTTATCAAAAACTATTTTAAATGGTTTATTTATTTTTCGCATGATTTTATGTTTTATTGATACATAGGATCTTTTTTTATTTTATTTCTGGAGGCAGATATTGCTTTTTTCACATATTTTCATTGCTCATATAATGTTACATGAAATAGCTTTCACATATTATTATGTAAAAAACATTTTTTGTACCACTATCCAGATAAAAATGATCAGAGATTACATCAATTTTGTATTCCATTTATGTGAAAGATGGTTTAATATTTAAGCATGGCAATGTTAAATATTTAAGACATCCTCATTTTATATTCTGTAATGAATAATACCTATAAAGGATTATAATTTTTGTATTTACTCCATATCAAATACAGCTTAATAATTCATGCTAATACATTATTTGATTTTCTCTCTATCGAAGTATAGTACCATGCAAAATCTTGAGACAATTAATTTCTCCATATTAAAAGAAATATAATTAAATGAAATGCACATTAAAGAGAAGGAAACAAATGTTTTACTGCCGCAGACTGCAAAGTGYCTACAGATACCAAAAAAAAAGAAAAAAGTTCTTAATATAACAGTCTTAGCAGCAACCTCATTTCCCCTATTGTCTGTTCTAAACACTCAGCATTTAGCATCACCAGTAGACTACTCACTGGTATGATCATCTGTCATCATCTGCACCTGTTTCTCAATGATTCATGCCTTAAGTTAGATGGCTTTTTATGCTAGAATGATTCATAAGTCAGTGTGTGGCTTAAAAAACAARCAAAAAACATTCCTCTTAAACTCCTCAGGTACATGAACTGGACTGAAATGAGAGGGGAAAAAAAGCCCAGGAGAACTTGGAGAGAACTGGAGAAATTACATTAAAATATAAGAAAGTCAGGATCTTTGTGAAGAAACAAGGGCTGGTTCAAGACTTTTGCACAGTACTGTACTTTGTTTTTTTCTTTCTAATTTGCACATCAGAAGCTCTTATCTGAAAGAACGAATCTTTGCGATGGAATTTCAATGACATGTTACATTTGGTATCTTTCAGCCCTGATGAAATTTAAGCCAAATTGATTCTAAGAAGTTCTGGGAATAAAAAGAGCTTGAACAATAGAAAGTACAGTCATGTTGATTTCTGTCTATATGATAAAATGGAGAGAAATCATATTGCCACTTTCAGTTTATTGAGTATTGCAAAATGTTCCTGTAAAATATATTCACAAGCTACCTTGGTGTATTCCCAGGTTTAAAATATATTGTTCTTGTAAAAGCACAAATATACAAAGGACAAATATCAAATTTTAGAATTATCAGCAATTTTGATTTACTGTTAGTTTGGCTAAACAGGACTATGCTTCTTAAGGTTCTTCTTGATTGTGTATATTGAAATATTACAATGATTCTTAAGTATTAAAATGATTCATAACTTGATGCATTGAGCATGAAGAACTACTTTATGGTTATTCTAACAAACAAACAAACAAAAAAAAACTAAAGTCTTCACATACAGAATGTGTTGAGCTCACTTGAAAAAAACACTGCAAAGAATTAACTTTTTAAAAATACAGTGGAATGTGGTTTACGAGTCTTCTGCAAGACGAGCAAATATTGTTAATGCATTTAGATTTGATAACCGAGCAAGTCTTGATTTACGAGTGSCGAGTATCATGTATCACATATGCGCGCTTGTTCTGACACTGAGCGTCACGTGATCACAACTGAGCCAATGATTTTTGTCTCTCTTGAGCTGCAGAATCGTCTCCCCTGCTGGGTCTTAGTGCTTAGATCTTCCTCTTTGTATCAGCGTGACTCCTATGTGTGTGCGTGCACGTAAATTAACACCGACACACACACACACACACTCTCTTGCCTTTACTCCCTGCTCCACGGCTTCACACACATATACGGACACTCTCTGCTCTACACAGAGCTCTGTCGCAATTCTTTTCAAAGGTAAAGTGCTGGTTAATTTTTTTTTTACTTTACAGCAGTGATTTCGTTCATATGCGCTCAAGCGAGGGTCATTACAGAGATTTCTTTGTTTCCGCATTAAAACAATGTTTCCGTTGTGTGTGTGTTTTTTGTGAAACTTTAAAATAAGGTGGGGGAGGGAGGTGGAGTTTTACTGTGTAAGACTAGGTGAGGGAAGGGGCTAATTCCACACACACCCACCCACACACACACACACACACACACACACACACACACACACACACACACACAAACACACACACAAATACACTGCGCCTGTGCGCACAAATGGAAACACTTATCTGTCGGGATTTATTTTTACTTTTTTAAAGGTAAAGTGCAGTATAATTTGTTTTATTTTTACTTTATATATTGTCCTAATAATTTTTATGTATTTATTTTTTTGGGTTGTGTAACAAATAATTTGAGTTTTCATTATTTTTTACAAGAAAGAATATGTCTTTAAATAACACACTGTTTACAGTACAGTAACTTTGTGCATCATATCCTTTCACAAGAGTCCTGTCTTTCTTTTTTTCAAAATTATTTGTTATCTTGTAATGCTGGCAATTACACACTCAGAGCAGGTGCTGTCAAAAAAAAAACTTTCAACAGTTAATTAAATTCTTAGTACAATGCTTTTTTTCTTGGTGTCTTGGTGAGGCTTTAGCAAATTTCTTAGATTTGCTTGGATTTCCTTTATTTCTACCTTAAAGGAACATAGGCAGAAGAGTCAATAKKACATTAGGCTATTCTATATACTGTACTAATTCTTATTAATTGTAATGTGTTTCCTTTGAAAGAAAGAAATTATCAATTGCATGCCTTTTCCTTCTAATAAGCACAACAAAACTATGTGTTTCAACAGGTGTTTTTCAACAGGAAAGCTGATAGGCCAAATGATTTGTTCTAAATTAGCCAATGAACCTATGTGGTTTGGCACATATAAATTAAATTACCAATATCTTCTAAATTTAAGGTCCAATTTAAACAAAACTTTGCCAGGAGTGGTATCAGGAAGCACATTTGGAGGATTTATCCCAAGTTAAGTTTAAGTCACTAGGGGATGCTTTAACTAAAAATGAATCTAAAAATAATAGATCCACACTTGTTTGGCAGAGGGAGTTAAAATTTGGTGCACTTCCTTCTAGTAGAATATTGCACATTGCCTAAAATATGACTTGGAATAATCAACATCTATGGCTGCCAACAGCCAGTCAAATTTTGTCAGCTTATAATTGCCATAAGGAATAATCAATCTTCATGAAACGGTGCAGACATCCATGGCATCAACAGGGAACATAAGAAAAACAACAACAACAATAACAAAAACTTGTTTTTGCTTAGAGATTTTCTCTTACCATTGCATAATATGCAAGTATGTTGTGCATATGCAATATGACACAAGAACCTCACAGAAACTCCTTTTAGACCTAAATCCAATTTTTCATTAAATTTGGTCAGTAACATGGTACAGACCACTCTGACAAAAGGTTATATGCCAAGCCTTAACATATGGGCTGAATAAGTACAGCTATAATTCAGATTTTCACAAACTTTGGATTTCTTAATTGAAAGATTGTGATGATTTGCCCAGGCKGCTGTTAATCAAATTCTGGGCCACATCCTGACTGGTGGCATCTCATTCTGGCATAATCAATGCATGGAGTTTGTCAGAATTTGCGAGTTTTTGTTTGCCACCTTCCTTTTGAATATTGCCTACAAGTTCTCAATGGAATTAAGGTCTGAGGAGTTTTCTGGCCATGGACCCAAAATCTTTATGTTTTGTTCGCAGGGCCACTTAGTTATCACTATTGCCTTATGTGAAGGTACTCCATCATGCTGGAAATGCCATTGCTTGTCACCAAACTCTTCTTGGATGGTTGGATGAGGTTGCTCCCATAGGATGTTTTTTGTTCCATTCTTTATTTTATCAGGTCTGTGTTCTTAGGCAAAATCGTGAGTGAGCCCACTCCCTTGCCTGAGAAGCAACCCCATACATGAATGTGCTCAGGATGCTTTACTGTTGGCATGACACAGAACTAATAGAAGCGCTCACCTTTTGTTAGTCGGACAAGCTTTTTTCCAGATGCCTCAACCAATTGGAAAGTGGATTCGTCAGAGAAAATTACTTTACCCTGGTCCTTAGCAGACCAAACCTTTTCCTCAATATCAGTATATCCCTCATTTTGTAAGACCGCGGTAGGCCCTTTCGTCTTCTATCACATGCACATTCACACGCACATTGACACACTACAGGCAATTAGGGAAAGGTAGTTAGTCTAATTTGCATGTCTTTGGACTATGGGAGGAAACCAGAGAACCCAGAGAAAACACACCAAGCACGGGGGAGAACATGCAAACTCTAAGACTGATTGTTAATGTCTTAATTTTATTAATGAGTAATAGCAAAACACACAGATTACAGACCAAAACAAATATCTTTCTTTGTAACTCGAAACTTAGACTGAACTGGCCTTTGAGAGTAGTTTAAAATATACTTCAAGGGTCAAGATGATGGGAACTGCTTGTCATGTACAGTATATGGACCATTTTATTGTAAACAGAAAATATGTTGTAGCTGTAACAAATAAGGTTTTGCAAAATTGGATTGTTGATTGGATCGCATTTTATAAGTTGGTGGAGATTCATCTTCGCTAGTGCGGAACGCTTTCGTCAGCGGGTCAGGCCGGTGCATCGCTGCACACCATGGCGGTGTTGCAGGCATACCAGGCTAATCTACTCAAGGACCTGAGCACTGGCGGGTCCATCGACCAGCAGGCTTTTTCAGAGCTTTGCCAAACCACGGATTTGTCTCTCTGTGCCACAAAGCAGACGGCCCATGCCATTGGCCGTTCCATGGCTGCTATGGTTGCCACGGAGAGGCATCTGTGGCTGAACCTCACTGGCATAAAGGACAAGGAGCATTCGTTCCTCCTTGACGCCCCTATCTCGCCTTCTGGCCTATTCGGTGACGCTGTGAATACTATCACCAATAGGTTTTGGGAGGCAAAAAGCTATGAGGAGGTGTTTCCGAGGTTTCTTCCCTGCCATGCTCAGACCGTTGGCCACCCAGGCCCGACTAGGTCTGCTTCTAGTGAGGCGTGAAGCGCAGAAGGAGAGTGTGGTGAGGCGAGCACCCCTCATAAAGACTGGGGTACGACTTGCCGTGCTTCTCAGTCTGCCTTTAAAAGACTGGACTTGAGGAGCATGATTTCCTCAAAAAAGAGGTCCTGAGGCTGGTGAAATGCCAGGACCATGAGGGTGTCTCAGAAGGCCCGCCCAAATCTCCGCCATCCGCCAACCTGCGCATCGCCCTCCATGTTTCAGCGGCGTGGTCTTCACTTTCGTGAAACYGGAACAAGTGCATTTTGCTAATTATAGACTTTTCTGGGTATAGGGGCCATAGAACATGTTCCCCTCCCAGACACACAGTCAGGCTGCTACTGCTGGTTTTTCTTGGTCCAAAAAAAAAAAATTAAAATAGTTTCCTATGTGGTTCCAGGGCATCTGTAATTCAAATTTTATTCACGACGTGCCGCAGTCTTGTGAGCTAGTGCTTCGACATCGACATGTCATCCTAGTTCATTTTGAATCTTTAGGGTTAAGACTCCCGCTTACAGGACACCGTATTTGGGTTTTTACCCCGGGTTTTAACTATGGGTCCCACTCTAGGTCTCTGTCATCATGTGACGACAGACGCTTTCCTTTGGGTTGGGGTGCAGTCTTGAATGGCTGTTCAGCTCAAAGGATCTGGAGAGGGTCATCTTCTTGCATGGCACACCAGTTGCCTCAAAACGATGGCTTATTTCTGGCCCTGAAATACTTCCTCCAGCTAAGAGGCTACCCTGTCTTAGTGTGGGCAGCACAATGGAATTCTCCTATATAAATCGCCATGGCGAATTGCTTCCGCGCCGCTTGAACGAGCTAGCACAGCAGATTTTGCTTCAGACTTAGGACAAGTTCTTGTCCCTCAAGGCGATTCACATTCCTAAGAGATCCTGGTCTTCCAGCTAAGCTAATATAAACTATTCCAAGCGCTAGGGCTCTCTCAAAAAGAAGTAATGCCCTCAGACGAGATGATTTTGGACGTATGGCAAACCAGATTGTCTCAGTGCTGGAGTTCCTGCATGAGGAACTGTCCTCAGGCCTAGGACAACAGTCCCTTTAAGGGATAAAGCTGTTGTGGTCAAAGCCCCTTTCGAACCTCTAGAACTTGTGCCTATTATGAATCCTCACCCGAATTATCTCCCGAAAATTCCATTTTTGATTATGCAACCAGTTGTTCTTAAAACCTTATGTCCTCCGCTAGCTAATGCTCAGGAGCAGGAAGGATTTCAATTAGTGTGTCCAGTACGTGCTCTACAGATTTATGTCCACTGCACTAGTCAGTTTACTAGTCAGCACTTTATATGTTATGCCGCAACCRGGTGTGCGGCTGCCACTAGACAATCTAGGTCAMATTAAAACAATGCTATTGCCCTAGCCTATGAGGAGCGTGGTCACACTTCACCTGTAGACGTTAGGGCCCATTCAACTAAAAGGTTTGCAAAGTGGTCCCTTGCAGCAAGTGTGTGATGCGGTAGGCTGATCCCCTCCGCTAACTTTTCTCAGAGTTYATAGTTGGGATATCCATGCTACTCCACGCTTACGTTCCTAGAGTCAGCATCCCACAATCAGGTCTAGACTTCTTTGATGATTGTGCGCGCACGCTACACAACTCTGGGGTCCAGACACTTCCAGTGCAGCGGCGTTGGTATTCTCGTTCCCATAGCGCTTTCAAGTGCAGCATTGAGTGTAGCTTTTGAAAGGGAACGTCTCGAGTTACTTTGCTGTAACCCTGTACCCTGAAAAGCAGGAACGAGATGCTGCGCTCTAATGGYGTGACCTGAGGATGTTTCCGGTTCAGACCTATTTATAACCTCCAGGTGTACCTGGTCAGATGACGTCACCTGACTGAGGTTGTACGGGCTAAGTTTTTGGCGTGTTTGATACACATGCTTCAACAACCGGTCAGTGGACACCTTTTCCCATAGTGCTTTCACGCGCAACATCTCGTTCCCGCTTTTCAGGCAACAAGTCGACGAAGAAATTTAGTCAACAGAATTTTTCTACAAAAATAATACATTTAAATAATTTAAATATATCAAAAAGAAGGTTAATTTAAAATATTTAAGTATATAGAGTTTTGAAATAAATTATAGTTGTTAACTCTAATGGTTTTTAAGTCATTGTTATATTTTCAACCAAGAAACCCTCAACTGCAAGTGGACATGGCAAAAATGGTCTGGCAACATTATGACAATTTTCAAGTTAAAAGTGAAGCATAGGATGCACATAATGTTTGTGTGGTATTATAACAAGCTTTCCCTTAATAGGTAAAAGATTATATTTTTGAAGGAAATATTAATGGAAATGTACCCCGAATTATAAAATGACTGGTCTTTCCAACTCAGATTTTAATAAAATGATTATGATTAGTTGTTCCCTCTTGAGACCTGAATGTCATCATATGATGACATGACATTTTCTCCCAACTGCACTGTCTACATATTCTTTTATGATCTACATATGAGGGCTGTTAATTATTTTGCCAAACTTGTTCCTGTTTGAAGACAATGATTAAGCTCATAGTTATCATCTGCTGAACATCACAAATTTAAATTTTTTAAATAAATTACGTACTAACATTTGGGCATCAAATCATAAGATATATCTTGACATGTATGAAAAAAGAAAATGGTATAATGAATATGTGTTATTGTACAGTAGGTACATTGAAAAGAAAATCAATAACCAAATAAATCACGCTTTGCAGACAGCAGAATAATGTAGCTGAGGATGAATGCCTTTGGGATCTCTACTAAACGCAGCAATTTACTTTGATCAGCAGGAGAAGTTATAAAACTCATCTCYAAGGGATTCATCACGTATATCTTCATGATAAGTGCTTGCTGCAGAGCTGCTAGAATGCAAGTAACATAATGGATTAGGACAACTAGGAGAACCAAGAAGCTGTCTCTTGTGTACTTTATATTGTATATCACTAAATATTTTTAAAATAACAGTTTTGAGTTTCACTATTATAAAGAAAAAGTAGATTTATTTGAAAAACTTATTTAATAGACGGTGGTATGGTGGCTAAGTGGTTAGCACTGTCACCTTGCACCTCCAGGCTCTGGGTTTGATTTCTGTGTCTGTGCGCATGGAGTTTGCATGTTCTCCCAGTGCTTGGTAAGTTTCCTCTGGGTACTCTGGGTTCCTCCCACAGTCCAAAGACATGCAGATTAACTGGCATTCCCAAATTGCCCGTAATGTGTAAATCAATGTGTGAGTGTGTGTATGTGCTGGTTTCCCAGCAACAGATTGGCACCCAATCCAGGATGTACCCGCCTCGCGTCCTAAGTCTCCTGGGATAGGCTCCAGACCCCTGTGACTCTGTATACAGGATAAAGCAGTATAGGTGATGAGTGAGTGATGTATGGTTCAATCCAGCAGAATGAAATACTCAAATTATTCWGGATTTAAATAAATCTTTCCTTCCTTCTTTCCTTCCTTACATCCATACATCCGTTCTTTCTTCTAATCCTTCTTGTATAAACTTTATATAAATCCTCTTTTTAATCAATAAGAGTCATGTCTGCATTTGACATCTTTAGAAATTCTTATTGTCCAAGACATTTAAATGTGTGTTTACAGAAAAAAATAATCAGCCTTAGGGTAATTTGATGTGGCCTGATGTGAAACACTGCTATTGTTACAAGCCTGAAGTTAATTATTTTCCAATAAAAACATGCCCTGAAGCTTCTATTCTTCTTATACTACAGCATTGTGGCAATGATTCCAATTTTCTATTCATTACACACTGCTGAATCACAGTTTTTCATCCATTTAAAGCCATATTAAATGTTATGAAATGTCCAGACATGTGACCTTTTCTGAAGTAGGGATTTTTATTTTCCAAAAAAGACTTGACAATGCATTGACGTTGCCGAAAAAGTACAGCAACACTGAACCAGTGAGAGTGTGTTTTTTGTGCTCCTTGCACGAATATGATGTTAACATTAATGCAGGTTTTAAACCAGATGCACACACAAAGCACAATTTCACGCTTCAAGCCTTTTTTGCCAGAAGTGGCATGCTGCTAGAAGTGTGWACAGAATATAYTCCTGCAATGTTTCCAACCCGTTGCTTTGGTAAAACGAAAAACACAAAGGAGCCACAGCAATGTTCCACTTTGCTGACCTGGTATTAAACAAGCTTTAGTAATTGCTTGTTAGCTAAACATGCTGTTTAACAATGACAAGAGCTTGGGTTTGACCAAACAGCAACATTCAGTTAGGCAAGTTTGCAGCACCTTACATAAGTATTCACCCCTCCTGAACCTTTCGATGTTCTGTAGTGCTACAACCTAGGATGAAAATAGGGTTAAATGGTAATGCATGTCGTGAATCTACCTATAAATAGCCTAATGAAGTGGGAGGAAATATTTATTTGGTTTACAATTAAAACATGARAAAGTATCTACTCTATGGCTGTGAAAAAGCTGAATTATAGTAGTCCTGTAAAATGAAACATATTGTAAATAATGAGCATAGAAAACAAACTGTTATGTTATTACAGTTTCAGGCTATTTGTCATAAATAGGTATGTAATCCCATAAGCAGAAGCATGAAATTTATTTTTACATAAGAAGAAGACAGGAAATATAAAATTATTACAACATCATCAGCATCTAAGTAAAAGCCTTTAAAATGTCAGACCGTAAATGTAAATATTTGTTTCTACCAAGTTCCTAATTAATCTTGTTTGACAAGCCATGACATATCATGAGCATCTTGTGAGACTGATATAAAAAATACACTGAGCTACAAAGTCAGTTATCTTAATGTTTTAACATGAGTCAATCGGTATAATAAAGTAAAAAAATTTATATACATTTTGAAAATCCATTCAACTCTGATGTTGTGAGTATATGTGCCTATGACAGATGTATAGATGCACAGACTAGAATGGCATGTTTTACCATCCCCACCCTCTCAGAATCATGATCCATTATAAATTATTATTATTATTAAATTTAATGAAAATAATGCAATTTAGATATGAAAAATGTCCTTCATATATTTCCAGTGTCATATTGCTTGACAGTACCATATTTTAAATCCATATATGCTTCACGACATTTAGTGGCTTTATTTGTCTCTTGCTTTTAACTAGACTATAGTGGGTAAAAAAAAATATTGCAAATTTTAGAAAGTTGTTGTCAGTGGTGGCTCAGACGGTTGACGCTCTGTTGCTGCTGGGTGGCCACTATTGGACCTTTGAGTGGGTTGTGGCAGGAAGGGGATCTGGTGTAAATCCTTGAATGAGAAAGGCCCAAAGGAAAAAAAAATATATAAATTTGCGGTATAAAAATTTAGTTAACTACAGTATAATTTTAAATAATTTCCATCCTTAATAGTAAAATATTTGGTAGAATATACGACACAATTGTACAACTGTTTACATTTTCTGACATTTTGCAGTACCTGAGGTAAGAACCTATTATACTGACTGATAAATACTAATGGAGCTATTCTTCTCACAGTGGAGAAAGAAAACAAAAGCAATTTATAGGCACAAATACTTTATTTACTCTGTAAATAGTAGAGTTGTGCACTTCAAACTGAAACACTGAGTTGCTATACTTATGGTGAATATAGTGTAGTTATATTTATGGCATGCCTACTCTGTGTACGTTTTAAGGTAGAACTTAATGCTACGCATCATTTGGTGCAACCGTTAATCTTCCTGTAGTACATAAACTCGTAAACAATAAAACCTGCATTCTGCTTGTGCTTGGGCTTTGCTAAAAGATGAGGTATTGAAGGAGAAAATGATCTGGATGTAAGAAGTTCAGTTGTGAGGGTTTTACTCCTCCTGAATGACCACAGGACCTTTAGCACAGCACTGAATTTCTGTTTAGAGTGCGTTCATGTGCTGTTCGAGCAGAAGGAAATAGACGATGTAATGACTGATTCTATTACGGCTGTGCGGAATTGAGCCAGCAGAGCCTGTGACAGGCTAAATTTATGAAGCTGTCGCAGGAAGTGCATGCACTGTTGGGCCTTCCTTGTAATTGTGTGTTCCATATGGATGGTGGTTCCAAAGAATTACATGACGAGGCATTTTTGGAAAAGTTACACGGCGAAGAACATTTTTTGGATGTGCTGTCCATCTTTACAAAAGTGGGACTGCAGGAAATGATAAAGGCAGTGAGACAGGTTTCAAAGTTCCCTTGAACATCAAATTTACAAGGAGGCAATTTTATGATTTTATAGAGCAACAGAGAAGTGCTTAACACGGACTACCAATGTTCTCTTTTTTAACTGCACTAAAAAACACAATCTATATGCAGTTTTATTTATTACTACATTCTTTTAGTACTTTGCCTGTTTGAATTTATCGCATAATAAATTAAAATGTGTTTTGGGAGTTGAAATGTGCTAGTTCTAGCATATCATTTTCTTTAGTGAATTTATAGGTATGATGGATGCGCCAAGAAAAATCTATAGATAATAAATTCATTCAAGAAATACTATTTAAAAAGAATATGTGAATTTTGTGAAACTTTAAGACCATTAATTAACATTTATGGAAAGTGCCTCCAGTATCAGTGTTTGGTAAGAGTCAGAGTTGGCTTGATTTTATTGTTATTTGAATGTTTTTTTCACTACAAGAAAATCTTTGTAATGTAAGAATTTTTCAGTAATATGACACTGTTATAATAATAATAATAATAATAATAATAATAATAATAATAATAATAATAATAATAATAATAAT
>QMIH01001350.1:93065-107298 GCA_003987875.1 Clarias batrachus | reverse complement strand
ACCCGTTTTTGGCCAAACTGGAGGTGTACTTGCACCGTGAGACGGGAAACATGAGAGGTGGAGGGGATCCGGCGAGTCGCCCTCCTTACTCACCGGGCCTGAGCGTTTTCCCGGGTGAAGAGGGCAGATAGCTCTGTGATGCAATGCTGACCCACAATATGCACAGAGCCCTCTTCTGAAATGTCGTTCTCTCTCTGCAGCGGGCTTCAGGAACTGGATTGTAGGCGAGGAACGTGGAGGGTCGTGGCGTGGTTGGAGATGGTGATGAAGTGGCAGTCGTCAGGGTCCGGGGGGCTGGCCTCGGATGAAAGAGCAGTCGTTGGTCTATTCAGAGGGCGAGTTGGAGTTGGATCAGGCCCTCCAAAGTAGCGGGAAACTCTCGTCCGGTGAGTTCGTCCTTTATACGGGAAGCCAGTCGCTCGTAGTAGGCCGTCCAGAGTGCGGTGTCTCCCCAGGTGGTTTGGACGGCGAGGATCCTGAAATCCGCCGTGTAGCGGCTCACAGACGAACCTCCCTGCTGCAGATGATATAACTTTGAGTCGGTCTCCACCTCGGCAGCAGGATGTTCAAAAGTGAGTTTTAGTTGATGGGTGAACTCATTATATGAATGTGCTGTGTCCGACTTGGAGTGAAGAACCGCCGTGGCCCCCTCAGCTGCCTGCCCTGACAGCAACAAGACGAAAAGGGCAATGCGCAACCGGTCTGTGGAGTATCTGGTGGAATTAAACTCAAACACAAGATCCAGTGTGGTTAAAAAAACATTACACTTCCCATCTGTGCCGTCCCATTTGTCCGGTAAAGCTAAATACACATCGGAGGGGGGAGGGAGTGGCGGCGGCCGCCACCGCGACGGGCGACGGGCTAGCYGGCCTAATCCGCTGGGTTTGCTGGGACAACCGGAGGCGAATCAGAAGACTAGCAGTTTGCCCGTGTAGCGTGGAGGATAAACCCAAATGCGGTAGCAGCGCGAGCAGGCAGGATAACCATGCGATTTATTCTTAGAACTCTCTCACACAGAGAGCAAGAGTTTACACAATTAAACCCGCATTCTAACAACACACACTCAATCAGGAAAATGGCACAGAATGGTGAGTACTCATGAAATTGGAGAGATAGCATTGGAAAACTCAATGAATGAGTGATGTGCGGTGCCATCTTGTTTCCTTTTATACTTCCTGAATCGCAACCGTACTACTTCCGGGTCCTAGTGCCGGTCGCGTTGAGTGTAAGTGTATGTAAGATTTTAGGAGTTTAAAACGTTGGCGGGGCGAATGCGCCGAATCAATTGAGGTGATCTGAGGGGCTGGTTGTTAATAGGTAGGTTTTGGTCTTCTTTTCCTGGGATGGTCATGAGAGCCAGTTTCATCGTGGTGCATAATGGGTTTTGTAAGGCAAGGACTGTTCCAGAGGAGCTGACATTCATATCTTAAAATGATGACTGACTGTTGCTGTTGTTGTTGCTTAATTACCTTATGCCATATTTGTTATTTCATAGATTAAAACAAAATCCAGTATTGTCACAAAGTATAGAAAATAAATACAAATTGTGTCCAAACATTTGACTGAGTGGCCCAAGTGTTCCAAAACTGCTTGTCTACTGGGATTTATATCCAGTGAGTGTCAGTTCTCTGGGCAAAAAATTCTTATTGATTCCAGAGGTTAGATGGGAATGCCCAGACTGGTTTAAGCTGAAAAAAAGGCAACAGTAACTCAAATAACACATTGTAATAACCGAGGTATGCTGAACAGCATCTCTGAATGCACAGCATGTCAAACAGTAAAGCAGATGTGCTACAGCAGCAGAAGGCCACACCAGTGCCCCGTCTGAGAGGTAAAAACTGAGGCTGCAATTCACATAGGCTTGTCAAAATTCAACAGCAGATGAGAAAAAAACATGTCTCAATTTCTGCTGCAATATGCATTCAATTCTTTTTCAGCCAATTTAGTAAGAACGTCATCACTCTGTTTAACTTTAAGATGTTAGGATCAATTGCATCAGCCTTAGGCAATAAATCAGCAACTTGAAATATTACATTAATGCCACACCTATGAAATATAGCCTAAAAAGAATGCCATATTCCAGAATAAAACTAGGTCAATGACAATAAATTTCATAAACAAATGTAAAATATTTGGATATTTGTGATGCAGAGTCCATCATGGGCAATAACTGTGATTCACAAGGACACGTTAATGACTTCGTTATTACTCAGTGATTTACACGCAGTTAACAGAGTCGTTCTAACGAGTCCTACAGACAGACTGAGACAAGCTAAATTTAATCTTTACTGTTCTAGTTTCTAAAATCCTCACCAGACCTCATGTGGTGAATTTCATTTATGAATTGCAAGGTTATAAATGATCTGCAGCCCACTATAAAATTGTCATAAAATATAGATTTTCATGAGGGTATGAAACTTGGAAGAAGAAGAGCACTTTGTCAAGACGGGTCACTCTAAGGGCATTCGAAAAGGGGATGTCAGTGGTCTTTTCTGAAGCTTTAAATTCTACGGGAGATCTATGCATTTGACCTAAAAGGRGATCTATGCTGGTGTACTAATGCTGACAGTATATAAAATTAGCATTCCTCAATATTTAGGATGTGTAAAATTCACACCACTAATATTGCCAGATGTTTCTTCAGTTAAAGTTTTTTATTATCTTTTTTCCCAGAATACAGTATCTAGACCACCAAATTTGAACTAAAGCATTCACCTTTAAGCTAAAGAAGGAGAGCAGATCCTAAAACGTTTGCAGTCACATGACTACAATGATGTCAATGACAACAATGGCTGGCAGAAGTACCGTTAAAGTACAGACATTAGGGTACTATGTATGTATTTTATTGATAATTAAATTTAAGGTATATCTTGGAGCCAAAACTTGCAGAAAGATTATCTAATGATTACAGATTGCCTAAGGGATGATTTGCTTTGTCACATGGATAAAAAAGTAACCTAGCAATTGATAGCTTCAGTTAATKAGCATTCGCTTTAATCAATCATCGGAGAGCTCTGTAGTTTTACATTTATATGCAGTGTGTTGTGGTGGAAGTCACACACAAGACAAATATAAACAAGACAACTTGAAACACATTCCATGCCAAGGAAAGTGTTTCAAGCCTTTACAAAGTATTTATCTGGCAGTCTACAAGCCCCGCCCCTGATAACCCACCACCCTCTGTTATTCTTGCTGTTATACCCCTATCTCACCTATGCAGTTTGACTATGTGAGGAGATGGAAACCTAATCACAGCGCCAAAACTCGCAGTGAATCATGATGAATCGTACTTACGGCCACCACGTGAAACCGCGTAGGTGAATTAGGGGTATTAGTAGTTAACATCTTATGGGCCAAACTTTGCTGAGTGATATTGGTAGAATAATTATAAAGGTCTTGACTAAAACAACATGCATGAGGAAGCACAAAGGAGTTTTCCTTTTCTGCAATGGAAAAGTACTCTAACTAGTTACTTTTATAAGAAAGTAACACAGTAATGTAACTGATTACTTTTTGAAGATAGTAATTTTATAATTTAATTAGTTACTTTAAAAAGTAACGCTCCCAACACCAACGTTAACTAATACTAACATTTGAAGGTTTCTAAATAAGTATTAACTCACTAACCTTCCGGGATTGAATAGTAAAATATGGTCAAATGGAAAGCTTGTATGGTATGCAGGGTGTAGAATCCCTTGGTCCACAAAACATGTAATGCTTTTGATCAGGGGTTAGAATGGCATTTGGGATTCAGCCTTGTGTTCTAAGGAGCCAAAGATTTGTTTATGATATAACATTATAAGATGTGTTTTCTTGCCAAAAGTGCTTCTGTGAGTGGTGTGGGTTTTRGCAATGGCATACAGTAAGTAACATCGATTTTTGCCATCCAGAAGTGAGTAGGACCATGACGGACCTACGGTGTGACCTCACATGTAGAAAAAGGTCTATAAAAAAGTAAATAAAGAAAATTTTCTGAATGCTGAACATTTTCAAGGTTTAAGCTCACTGAAGGTCTTCCTGATTTCTCATCGTCTTCCAGTGATGTTCTTTAGTTCCCTTTCAAAATCTACACTCGATGCTGTGTGAAAACGCTATGGGAACGTCTCTTTGTTCTCTGGTTGTGAAGCATGTGTGTATCAAACATGCCAAATATTTTTGTCCTATAACCTCGGTCAGGTGACGTCATCTGATAAGGCGCTGGTTATAAACAGGAGTGAACTGGAAACATCCTGAGGTCTTTTTGTCTTCAGAACTGCTTTGTGTTTGCACGTGTGTGTGTGCAGCAAAATTACAAAAGGAAAAGGAAAACAAAAGTGTTAACTCACCAGTATGGCAGAGTTTGTTGAGAGATGCGTGTCTGCATGTGATAGAACTCTTTTGGAGGGCGATCTCCACGAATTTTGTTTTGAGTGTTTGGRGGGAGAACACGCTCTGCTCATGCTTCAGAGAAGTTGTGAGTCTCGTGAGCTCCTCCCTATCGAAGTGCTTCGCGTGTGGCTCACTTTCTTTAAAGAGAAACATTGAGGCGCATTCCTGGGGTTCGCGTGCCGATCTGGCAGACGCACATGAGACAGAATTCCACCTTTCTCTCGCGCTCTTCCCGGATCAGGAAGTTTTAGCGTCCTCTTCTCAAACGCGCTCTGGCACTTCTTGTGAATGGGCTGAAGAGACTTCCTCAATTGCCGCAGGAGCAAAAAGCTAAGTAAATAAATAAATAAATAAAAAATCACCAAGCGCTCAAAGTTAGACGACAGGTTCTGTCAGGTGGCCRGGAGAGGGGCCTCAACTATGGTTCCTCCCCTTCTTTGGCGACATCCATGACGAGTTAACTCTTTCATGGAATAAGCCCTATTCATCCCCTGTTTTTGCTAACAACATCGATTCATTTGAATGTTGTTGATGYGAAAGCACAGGGTTATATGATGATGCCCCAGATTGAAGAGACACTTGCAGGCTATCTCTTTCCTGGGAGCTCATCTTCCCTGAAAAAGCCCACACTCCCCACCAAGCCATGTAGACTAACATCTTYGTTGGTGGGGAAAGCCTTTCAGGCAGCGGGTCAGGCTTGTGCTGCCCTGCACACCATGACAGTTTTGCAGGCATATCAGCTGACCTGCTGAGAGATTTGAGCTCTAGCGGGTCTATTGACGACGCGGCATTTCGGTGCTACGCCGAGCCACAG
The DNA here is from genome assembly GCA_003987875.1 of Clarias batrachus. NCBI lineage: Eukaryota > Metazoa > Chordata > Actinopteri > Siluriformes > Clariidae > Clarias > Clarias batrachus. The sequence goes on along the minus strand of QMIH01001350.1, from coordinate 102,116 downwards.
ATTTATTTCTCTGTGCCACCAAGCATATGCCCCCCCCAAAAAAGGAGATGCCCATGGAGCATCAAGGGCAGGGATCGCGTTTTCCTCCTTGATGCCCCCATCTCACCTTCTGGCCTCTTTGGCGACACCGACGCCACTAGGTTTCGGGAGGCGAAGCTCTACAAGCAGGCCTTGTGAGGTTTCTMTCCTGCTGTGCCCAGGAGTTGAGACTGTCGGCCACCCAGTCCCGACCAGGTTTGGTCCCCACCAGGCGTGAGGCGCAGAAGGAGAGTGTGTCGAGCTGGGTACTCCCTCGTAAAGACTGGGGAAGGACTGGCCACATTTCGCAATCCGCCTCAAATAATAAAATAAAAAAAAAGACCGGACCTGCGGAGCATCATCTCCGCCAAAAGAAGTCCTGAAGCGGACGTGCCCAGGACCACGTGGTGTCTCCTTGGTGGCAAAGAGAAGGGGAGGGGCATTTTGCACATCGTCCTCCGCGTTTGAATGGCGTGTTCTCCACTTCCATGAAACTGGAACGAGCGCATCTGCTGAGTCGGCAATTACAGACTTTGCTGGAAAATGGGGACATAGAACATGTTCCCCTGCCAGACAGAGACCCAGGCTACTAAGGTCAGTATTTCATGGTTTCCAAGAGAGATGGGGGGCATTGCGTCCAATTTTACATCTTCGTGGGCTGAACATCAAAATGTTGACAGCCGAAATGATTGTTTCTCAAATCTAAGTAGAGGATTGGTTTGTGAAAATCTGAAGGACACATATTTTCAGATAGAAATATTGCCACAACATAGGAAGCTCCTGAGGTTTGCTTTTGGGGGTGAAGTTAACCAGTATTGGGTACTTCCATTTGGCCTAGCCCTGTCACCCCACACATGTATAAAATGCACGGATGCAGCGCTGGCTCTATGATTCCAGGGCATCCGTATACTAGACGACTGGCTTATCCTGGTTCAGTCTAAGCAGCTAGCACTTCGACATTGAGATGTTGTCCTAGCTCACCTCCATTCGTTAAGATTGAGACTCAAGAGGTGTTCTCTTTCCTGCTCAGAGGACAACGTATTTGGGTGTCACATGGAATTCGATCACAATGCAGGCACAGCTGTCTCCTGCGCGTGTCAAATCCATTGTCAATAGCCTAAAGGAAATCAGGCTAGGTCAGAAGGTGATTATTCATTACTTTCAGAGTGTTTTTAGCTCTCATGGCAGCTGTGTCCACGGTGAAACCTTTGGCCTTCTGCACATGGGAGCGTTTCAGTTGTGGCTAAGAGCCAGGGTATTTCAAGGGTCAATCCCTGGAGGCAAATAAGGGTTATGTGCCAGGGGCTTCATACTCTTTCTATCTGGTTCAGACCCCGGCTTTTGACGCTGGGTCCCACTCTATGTTCGTCTTGTTGTCACAGGATGCTAACGACAGACGCTTCCCTCACGGGCTGGGGTGCGGCCTTGAATGGCTGTCCAGACCCAAGGTCATCTTCTCACGTGGCACATCAATTGCCTCGAAATGATGACTCTATTTCTGGCKCTGAAATACTCCCTCCAGCAGTTGAGAGGCTACCATGTCCTAGTGCGAGTRGACAACACTACAGTAGTCTCGTACATAAATCACYAGGGTGGACTGTGCTCACGACGCTTGAACAAGCTAGCGCACCAGGTTCTGCTTTGGGCAAAGAACAAGTTCCTGTCCCTCAGGGTGATTTACATTCCGGGACATATGAATGTGGGAGCAGACTTACTATTCAGACAAACTGTGACACATGGGGAATGGAAACTCCACCCCGAAGTAGGTAGTCAAATCTGGGAAGATTTTATGTAGGAGAGGTGGACCTCTTTGCCTCGCAGGAAACAGCACAATGTCCAATTTACTACCCTCTGACTCCTCCAACTCCCCTGAGTCTGGATGCAATGGCCCATACGTGGCCCAGATTATGCCTTTATGCATTTCCTCYGATCGGTCTGCTCTTGGGATTCCTGGCGAGGGTCCATCAACAGGGTTTGCGCCTCTTATTGATAGTGCCYCATTGGCCGCCCAGAGTGTGGTTCTCAGATCTAATATCTCTCCTCAACGACTCACCATTGTGATTCCAATGAGGAGGGTTCTTCTGTCTCAGGCACAGGGGACAATAGTTCATCCCCGGCTGGAACCTTCACGTCTGGCCCCTGAAGGGGACCAACTAAGAGATGCTGGTCTTCCAGCCAGCGTAATTGAAACTATTCTAAGAGCTAGGGCTCCTTTCACTAACTTATGCCCTCAAATTGAGTGTATTTGAAAGCTGGTGCATGGCAAAACATTTAGACCCAGTCCACTGCCGAATTGTTTCAGTGCTGGAGTTTCTGAAAGAAAAGTTTTCCTTGGGCTTCCTTGGGTAATGTGGTGAAAATTATTTAAAGAAATCTGAGACTCAGTCTAAGTCACAGTAAGAGAAGAAGATTTTATTAGAGACTGAGCAGAATGTCTCAGTCACACACACACTCAGTGCATCTGTTACTCTGCACTCTGCTTATATACATTGAAGATTACTGTGTTCACATAAAATGTATATGTTGTTGGACAGATGTTTCCTGTCCTTCTCGCTAAAGCTGGAGTGTTGAAATTATGGATCCCCCACCTTGTTAACGTCCCCTCCAAGAGGGAAACCTGTTGCTCTAGCAGTTGTCTTGTCATCACTATAACTGCTAAGAAGCATCTTAAACTTGGATAATTTGACATGTAGACACAAGAATTTTCTTTACCATATAAGGTTATGCATTAAAATTTTCTACCACAGTACGTAGCCGCTATTTCGACTTGTCATGTTCTGATCGATGGGGTTTCTGTGGGAAAGCACCCTTTTAGTTGCCCGTTCTATTCATGGAGCTAAACGGTTGAGKCCGCCCACTAGAGCGATGGTCCCTTCRTGGGACTTGACTATTTTCCTCGACGGTCTGATTGACACCCCTTTCGAACCATTAGAGTCAGCGCCTGACAGGCGTCTGACTCCTAAGATGGTTTTTCTTATGGCCATTACTTCTTTGAAAAGAATTGGTGATCTGCAGGCTTTGTTGGTCTCCCCATCCTGCCTAGACTTTGCCCCAGGGCTAGTCAAAGCTATTCTGCATCCTCACCCAAACTATCTTCTGAAAGTTGGTATTCTCGTTCCCATAGCGTTTTCACACAGCATCAAGTRTAGCTTTTGAAAGGGAACGTCTCGGGTTACTTTGCTGTAATGATGTTCCCTGAAAAAGCGGGAATGAGATGCTGCGCTCCAATGCAGCACTGCCGGTGTGACTTGATGTCCTTTCAGACAAAATTGACCTGAGAATGTTTCCGGTTCACTCCTATTTATAACCTGCAKGTGCGCCTTATCAGATTACGTCACCTGACCGAGGTTATAAGCAAAAAATATTTTGCGTGTTCCCACTTTTTCAGGGAACAGGGTTACTGCAAAGTAACCCGAGATGCTTTTTAAGCACACGTGCCACTCAAAAACACCTCAAACAACTCACTGCAGTGTCGCTGTAAACTTGGTGAATCAGGTGAAACATCTCTGTGGCAGATTTGCCTAGTTTCAGGCAGAATAGCATTTTCGCTCTTTGTTCTACTGTAACTTGCTGTCCATGATGAAATAGCAGATGTGGTAATTGTACCAGTTGCACAGCTCCCAGTGTCCACAGTACAGTAGAATGTCTTTTGGCAGTTTGAATTATGAAGGTCACAAAAAATTAAACATCATAAACATTTAACTGGTCCTTACTCTGGATTTCTGTAAAGCTGATTTATGAAAATGCCTACTATTGAATGTGTTACACAACAACAAAAAAATATTAAATTGACTTGTTGGTTCATTTGCATAGTCTATCTTTTTTTTTTTTTTTTTTAGCTTTTTTTGCTCTATTAGCATTGCAATAAGGATTAACAAACAAAACCTTGGCAGTAAATCTGACAGCCTAGACAGTCAGCTAGCAAAAAGTCCTTTTTAAATAGTCTAAGCCGCACATTTCTGATGACCAGCTTAGCGCAGTGCCTGCAGTCGGTATCTGCAAATCTGGTGGCCAGAGCCGAGGCTAATTGGAAATGACTTAGCAATAGTCAGTCTAAATATGACAGCAGACCTTCTATGAACTCTATGTGTTTCCTCAAGTGAGAAGAATTGATTAAAACTGTGACTCTGTATGACAAGATGGCACAGTTTTATCTGCATTTGTTTTACGTGATTGTATAAACAGACAGGCCGCTGTCAGAGTTATGGTGAGGAAAACAGAGATGGCTGGGTCTCTTGACTGCATGTTTAAAAATGCTATGAGACCATTTTTTTTTTTAACTTTTTATTTACTTAGCAACCTCTGTAATATACTGTTCTCTTAACCTTATTGTTAAAATGTACAGTATTTGACCATTTGACCCACTGCAAATCCAGGTGCAAATCTGATTTTCAATGCATGTTGTTTGTATTAGTATTCTTTAAATCCAAGCCTAATCCTTCACACAACTGAGACATACTAGTAAGTGTTAGGGCTAGAAGAGCACTTTAGAAAGAATGAAGAGAAAAAAGAAGTAGGGATGGAAATGATCAAAGTGGTATAACCTCATCAAAAGTAACACATATTTAACCTTCATGAAAAATCACATACTAGTAAACTGTAAATGAATCATATAATACAACACCATTATCTGTGTATGCATCTGTAGGTGCAACATATCTGTGAACCTTTAAACCTCCTGTTATCTCCTTTGTGCTTTTTTGAATGTCCCATTTCAGATATAGTCTCCTGTTGCTGTTATACAACCTTACAGTACAAACACAGAAGGTTTTCCACTAGATATTGAAGTGTGGTTGTGGTGATTTGAGATCTTTCAGCTACAAGATCTTTAGTGATGTCAGGCACTGTTGATTCATGAGGAGGTATGGGGTGCAATCTTTGTTTCATTACATCCCAAAGCTGTTGAGTGGTGCTGAGGTCAGTGCAGGTCCCAGAACACTTGAGTTTTTCCACTTCAACCTTAATGCACCATGATTTCATGGAGCTTACTTTGTGCTCAGGGGCATTGTCATGCTGGAACAGATTTGGGCCTCTTAGTTCCAGTGATGGGAAATTGTAAAAAGTTTGAGGAAGAACCATATATGGGTGCGGTGGACAGGTGGTGCTCAGAAGAAATATAGTGTATTTATATCTGCTTTTTGTATTCAGATTTATACCCCAAATTAGGTGTAGTCTAGAACAAGAATGTTTCTTGCTGTTGCTTTTGTTTTGATTTTAGCAACAAACAAAAAAAAATCTTATATCAAATAGCAATTTGCAGATTATAACTTATTCAATTCTTGATCCAGATGGTCAACTTTCTAGTTGTGTTCTTAAAAATGTCTATCCAAAATTGAGAAACACAGTATGACTAGAAAACAATTCCTACTATCCCAATGAGGACTGATACCCTTTTGAGTCTGGTTCCTCTCAAAGTTTCTTCCTATTGCCATCTCAGGGATTTTTTTAAAGCAGCTTTATGATAATGACCACTAAACAAATACAATTTAATTAAATTGAATTAAACTACTGATATGAACAATGTGTACAGATGCACAAAGAGTTTTAAAGACACCATCAGCTGTCACAAGGGGGATTTTCCAAGAGGATGAGTTTTACCCTTGTATAGAAGAAGGTACTCCATCATCATGTGCAATTTTAATGATCTATTTTAGTTAAGGTTTTGCATCACTTTAGGTACAATCCTTGTCTATTTTTTCTGACAGTATTGTGTGGCATGTATCTTCCTTGCAGGTGTTGAGATGGGTGTGGCATTCCTTCCATTTTCAGACTTGGCCCACTTCAACATGGTGTGGTCTTGCATMCTGCCCTCCACTAGATGATTGCTGACTCTACACCCCTTACTATCAATCAACATTTATTTATATACTATCTTATAGCAACCTAAGTTTCTGCTTCACAACATTAAAAATGACAACAAAATGGCAATAACAATAAAAATACTAAAAAAAAGTTATAAAAAACACATGAAATCATAAAATGTCAAATGCCATTCTAAATAAAGTTTTAAGTTATGCTTTAAACAGAGGCAGATCAGTAATATAACGTAGCTCAGGTGGAATGGTATTCCAGYCACTGCAAAAGAGCGATCACCCCATTGTTTGTACTTTAACCGAGGAACTACGAGTATGTTTTGGTCAGCAGAACGTAAAACTCTACTTTGGTGTTAAACGCTTATGGTCACACACAAGTAAGAAGGTGCCAGATCATAAATTACAAWAAAAACAAACATTAAAAGTTKAACCTGAATCCGGAGCTTCCGGAAGGGAGGATACAAGATTGGTGTGMTGTGGTCATGTTTACAATTATTGATCAGCATACAAGCTGCAGCATTCTGCRCAAGTTGCAGGCAATGCTAACGAGCTTGAGTGACTCCAAAATAAAGAACATTGCAAAAGTCTAGCCGCAAAATAATAAAAGCGTGAATAGCTTTTTCCAAGTCACTCTGATTCAAAAAGGGCTTGACCTTTGCAAGGAGGTGAAGATTAAAAAAAAGCCTGCCTTGACGACAGAGTCAATATGTGCCTGAAAGTTTAAACTGTTGTCTAAAGTCACCCCTAATTTTTTTGACTACCTGCCTATAATGGGGGACCGGGGAGTCAGGTATCAGGACTATAGGGAGGATGCTTTAACGTCTCAAATTGAAGTTTTTAAGGTGTTAAACTGAAGGACATGTATCAGCATGCAACATCATCAACGCCCTTAGATAGCAGTCCTCTGCATTTAATCTGAATTTTAAGGTTCAGCTCTACAATTAGAATCCCACTGTAACTGACACTGTTGATTGTTCAACTTTTTTTCCCGATAATGTTTTAATACTGGCCCTTGAGAATCCCAGAAAAATGTAAGCATGACTTTTCCAGCTGATGGTTGACTTTTTTACTTTTTCTTGGCCGGCAATTGAGGATGTTTCCATTCCATATGCTGCCGTTTACTCTCAASCTTGTAGTGATGAATTCATGTATAGTATTGTCACCAGTAATGATTTTCCTCAAGTAATTTTAACTTTCATTAGAATATCCATTCAAATTTTGTTTGCAGATATTCAAACACTTTCTTCGGACTGCACAAAAGTCTTAGAAAGGAACGACACCAGGTACAGCCTGTAAACAAAATAATAATCACTGCATGCTGCTCTTTTTTGTGCAAATCACAAGTGGAGCATTTTTGCCTGTAGTGAAAAGGAAGTTGTGTTGTGCAGTTGTTGTTGGAAATGAGTCTCTCGGTGGAGGAAAAAGTATTCATAGCTGAGTATGTTTCCACTCAAACGGAAGTGGTCGTGAATGGGGACTGAGTTTGTAAAGAGGTGGCAGAACAATTCCTTCCTATACCTGTCCCATTCCCCCKATCTTACACCACCTGATGCCTACTCGTGGGGAATGTTAAAGGTGAGTATGAACATCCAGCAAGAACTGTGCCAGCAAATCATCTTCTTTTGGGGAAGCCTKCAGCAACCTTTGTTTCGGGAATCTGGGTTAAGAATCTGTGTGAACAATATAAACTCTGTCTACAGCGAGGCGGTGCACACACACTTTGAACACTTTACATTATTTACATAATAGTGTGTATGTTTCTTTCAGGAGAAATACACTCACAGATGACAACAAGTTAATATTGGTCGAGTTTTCATTTCGGTACTGTACATATTGGTGCATATTATTCTTTTTCTGCAGTTATTGAGTTTTTAACTGAGGTAGAAATGCAGGTTTAGAAACATACAGTAGGAAAAATACTTTTTTCTCTTCTAAACATCTCTTCTTGATTTTGGACCAGCGCATTCTTGCAATCTTGAACTATACTGACTTTTCCCCCTTTTCTATTCTAGTCTTTGTAATGTAAATCAAACAATTTGTCATTGAGATTGTCCAGCTCTTACAGTATATCTACAGTATCTGCTTATATTGAAAGATTTATTACTTTTTCTATCTAGTTTAATTTGAGCTTCCAAATGCACAGCTGAAGTGCACAAAAAAAATCCATGTTTGTGATCTTTGCCAAGCAGCCCATCTATATTTACCATGCAGAGAAGTGACCGAGGAAATACACTGAGATTGCAGATCCTTCTAATTTATTTATTTAAAAAAGACATAAAACTCAACAGGTTCTCCAAACTCATGCATTTCCTAATGTATCAGAAACATCTACTTAGCTGCCTCATTGATTAGCGGCACCTAATGATCGCTTAAACTACTGGGCTGCTGCCAAAGGCTGTTGTTCGTTCGAGGAGACAGGCTGATTTGAAACGACTGCGACTTATTTCGGTGGCAGAGCCTCCGGAGATGCTCACTGCTTCATTAATAAAGCGAGTCCGTAGCCACTGGCTTTAATGAGTTCTAGCACACTTTATTGCAAAGCTCTCAGCATGTCGATCGCATCACCGAACAACACTTCACTTTCTATCATCATTACCGTGGTCATGTAAGTTCCGGTTGTCGAGCTACCTAGATCACCATCAGTACACCTGAGGTGGGACATGACCTCATCGGCACYGACACTCGAAAGAGTCTAGTTTCATTTCAGCTTCATTTCAGAAAAAAAGCTACAAATTCAAATAAAGTAGAGTGAATTTTGAAGTCATTTGAAGTCATATGAATTTTTTATTATGTGATAAAGTGGTAAAACTTTTACATTTAAAATGAATTGAATGACATGAACTTTTACAGCCTTTATAGAAAAGTCACACAAACAGATGCTACAGCCATCTGCAGCCAGGAGACTAGAGATCAGATTGGCCATGCTCTCTCAGGGGGAGGTGTGGTATACCCGCACTCTCACATCAATCACAGCTTAGCCAGTCACRGCTGTGCTCACGAAAACAGGGCGGACGGATAGCTTTTCTMAGTATGTTAAGCYGTCCCCAATGTTGCCAAGACAACCTGACCTGAKATGTTTTTGTAATCACTAAAGATGCATGAATAGACAGATTAATACACATTTAAATCTTAACGTCTGTTGCAAATAAAAATAATATAATAATGTTAATGATTTGGGAAAAAAAACATAGTGCCAAGTGAAAAAATCAATAAAGAAAAA
>QMIH01001350.1:40368-66334 GCA_003987875.1 Clarias batrachus | reverse complement strand
TCGCTCCAGGCCTGGCTCCTGCCTAGCCCCCTCGCTCCAGGCCTGGCTCCTGCCTAGCCCCGTCGCTCCTGGCCTGGCTAGCCCCAATTATAGTTTGAGTTTGTGCTTTTGGTTTATTTGTTTATTCTGTTTTTGAGTTTTGTTAATGAAGACTATTTCTGTTTAAAACACCTCTGCATGCATGCCTACCCTTTATGCCCACGGCTACTACATCAGCCGGTCTAGCCAGTACCACCAGCTAGACACATGACAACAATATATTGCACATTTTAAAAACATTACAAAAGTTAAAAAAAAAATATATATATATATATAGGCATAATCAAAAAAAGGAAAAGTATTTTTTCAAACAAAGTAATTTACACATCACATGCTAGGCTTTTGGCAGATTAACAAAGAACACCAACTGTACTCACCAAAGGTAACAAGCTTTCAAGCATTATTTGTTTTTTAAATATTTTTTATRTATATTATAAAAACATTTAATGAGAGATCATATTTGACCTAATAAAATTTTAACTAGGTCATATACAGTACCTTTTTCCTCTATTTTGTGCATGAGAATGGAAACAAGTAGAAGCTAAAGTTGTAACTCGGGAACTGAAAAAAAATATGTTAGGTCATATACAGTACAGTATGCCTAAAGATCTTGGGAAGCAGTCAAGCTGATTGTTGGCATTGGTGACCTACTTAATTTGCAGAGAATTAATTAATCCTCAAATGTCACTTGTGGCTTATCATAGGATCACATTTGTTGGTTTTGATGAAATTGTGGTTGGTATTTTGCAATTTTGTAGAAAATGAATGGGTTACTGTAAATATAGGGTTAAATGGGGTAATGTTAGACACCCTTATACCCTTATTAATTAATAAGTATAAAATCAAAACTTAATAATGAATAATTTTGCCATTTCAAATCTAGTGTATATACCATATGTATATAAATAGGGTAGGTGTACAGTAAGTTAGGCACACTTAAAATGTATAATCAGAAATAAAATATGTGGTTAATGTATGGAACTTTATTTTTGATTGGAGGGCATTGCAGAAATTTGATTTTAAAAAATCTTTTTACCTTAAAGATTTTTTCCTGACAGCAGACTTGGAGAAATGCTATAATAGGAAGAACGTAGGGGAAAGTACCCATGCAAGTATACAGTATGTGAACTCAGAGAAATTAAATGTAATGTGACTATGTAATGTTTTTTTTCTACTAATTACAAGGAGAAAAAATCATCAAAAGAGGATAATTTGAGTCTAYTGTCTTGTTGGTGATTTCTCTCTCTCTCTAGGTTTTAACACATTTCCCATAATTGTTCCGCCTTGATCTAAGTCAGCGCCTGTCTCTTGACTTTAATCTTCAGTAAGCACCATGACCCGAAGGCCGTGCCGTCTTTATGTAAGCCTCCTGTCAGTGGGCTGATTAAAAGTGTTGAGGGATAAATGTTTATCACGTCGTTGGATTCCTCACGGCGGTTGATGCATTTGAAAACAAGGAGCCTGGAGGAGCTGCTGCGCCACAACAAACACATTCCATTAATTATCGTTATAATTCAGAAGCTAGGAGCTGTTTGATGTACAGTGACTGCTCGGTGTAATAAAGACGGAGCACAGCGAACCACACTGTGCAGGAGAGCATGCTTTTAATAACGAGAACACGGGCCTTTTTCACCTTAATAACAACTTCAAAGGAGGCGTTGAGAACTTTTTAAGTAGAGGGAAATTACTAGGACGCAATTACTTCATAGTCTGTGATAGATGCAGCATTTTGTAAAGACATGGCGATGGAACTAGGGAACAAGTAAGCAATAAAACCACCACAGGCAAATCTGGTATACACAACTCATTGATGACAATCATTGATGGTATTGTGGGACGTGACCCAATGTGAAATAGAGGTTCTGTTATAATTCCGAAATTGATTATTTTATTTTTATTTAAAAAGTGATATATTCTAAATATCAGTATGTGGTGTTAAAAACATTTGCCAATCCAAAAATAGCTCATGTTACATAGAAACCGTAAAACCCTCCATCAAATCCTCGAAGACTTTAATGTGGAAGAAAACATTACTGTTACAAAGCACTGACAGCATACTGTATGTTATATACTGTACATATCAAATATTTGATAACATTTCAACATTTTCAAAATTGACTTATTATTAGATTTTAATTATGTGGCGTGTCCACCACGGGTCATGTGATTTAGCTGATAATTTGAAACAATAAGGTGCTTAAATATATCCTAAAGCTGTCATGTGAACCTTCCCAACCACACTCCAAATTCAACTTCAGTCCATGAGCTCAATTTGGAAAGTCGCCTCCTGTAAGATGGCAGGACGATCGATTAGCCCAATGAGGCATCTCGGATAACTTTTTCCTCTCTTCACTTAATATTAAGCCTTCCTCATGGCAAAACTGGCGCTTAATCATTTGTCCCAGATGTGGCAATGATGCTTTTCCTTCTCCCATCGATCATGGTTCTTATCGTGCAGGTAAATGTGGGTTAGGGACGTTGAGCATCAGGGTCCCGGCATGTGTCATTTAATTTCATTCTTTTGTCACAGCCATTAAACAAGTGGGACACCAGGGACAAGTGCAGAGTCAACACTTTCAATCACGTCACAGTGTCTGGTCCTGGCGAAACGGCACACAACACGCTAACACGTCCACGCGTATGATATTAATAAATAGTGCTGTAGTTGTTATAAAACAGGCTAGAATCTTGCTAGTCTGCATGCAGCCTCTCAGGTGTGTTAAAGTTCTACACACCCTATAACCTCTCTACTTTGATTTGCACTCAACTTGCCAGAAACGCCATCCATCCTGGGCACTCGGGACATTGGAAAGAGTGATGTGTATCGACAAAAAATCCATTTGTACTTTTATCCCAGTCGACGTATGCATATTTTATTAACAAAAAGCCAGTTGAATACTGATAAAGACAAGGGGCCATGTCGTGTCACAGCCATGATCCTGAATATACCCCATCACACTCAAATATATGATTTTTGTGTCATAGCCTGCCATATTTTTTATTTTTACTTCCTTCTTCTCTCTCGGTAGCTATCACCACCACTGCATTAATGCACTCTCCACCCGTCATGCTATATTATACTTATGGATATATTATGGAAATGGTGTCCTACTCTGAGAATATGACTTCACAATGTAATTTGTGACCAAATTTGAAATTCTGAAAGTCAACACACAGAAGACAAGAACAAAATTTTAAAGCAGTCAATAGTTTAACAAGTATGCTAATCAAACACAGCACCCAGGGATTTTCTTTCTTTCTTTCTTTCTTTCTTTCTTTCTTTCTTTCTTTCTTTCTTTCTTTCTATCTTTCTTTCTTTCTTTCTTTCTTTCTTTCTTTCCCTGCCGAGATCAAATCTATATGAATTTCTGAAAGTAGCTGAAGAGGCATTCGTTGTATATTGAAAACAAGAACGAGAGAATGAAATGGCATGGATTCATTTTGCCTGTTTTGCAATTTACCCAGCCAACGCAGATTTATGGCTTATCTGCATTCTTGTGTCATTTCATTTCAGGCAATAGGAAATGTATTAGGTGTAGGACATGACAAAGAGATGGGGCTGCCTCAGACAGGCCTTCTCTTTACCATCTGCTTTTCCCATTGAACATTGCTCAATACATGCAACAATATCCAATAGACATTATTTGGCAGAGAGGCTTAAGATTTGTTGAAGGATTTATTTATATTGGACCTCAACCTGATATAATGTAACTGCTTTGGAGCGTCTGTATGTAGAAATGATAAAAAAAATTTTAAAAAACATTATTCAGTCTTGAAAATATATTGTTTTATCCATGGTGGTCTGGTGAGTCCAACGGAAAATAAATAAAGTAAAATAATAATAATATTAACTCATAATAATAATAAGAAGAAGAATGTAAAATTTTACAATTATAATGTGTGAATACCATAATGTTTAATTACAAAACTACAAGGGGTGTTAAACATATACCTTTGATTGTGCAGAATAACAGATCACAGTTATGAGAGCACAAATTACTTTTATTTCTTTATATAATTATATATTATATATTTTTTTTTTCTTTTTTAGAGCCAACACGTGATCTGGTTTAGTCAATGGCCACAGTGAATTTTTTACCTTACTATCAAATTATGTTTGCCTGAATACAATATTTTTAAGTTAGCAAAGCATAAATTACATCATAATGGAACATTTTTAATTTCATAAACTCAGTGTTTTCTTTAGAACAATTTTAATGGAAAGTGCATGACTTTTCGCCTTTTGTTGCCTGGTTCAAAAATAATGCATTTGATGATCGAGCATCAGGGTCCCGGCATAAATTCAGACTAATAGTTATCTCTTTGCGATGCTCATTCCAGTTTCATGTTTATTGGATGGGATAATGTAACTGGCRGCATGAGTCTGCTGTGTCAGATTCCAAGGCTGAAATGTACATAAACCCTAATCTGAACTTTGGATCTATATTCTATGGGCTGGATGTCTCATTTTGTGTAAAAATGGCATTAAAATGACTGTGGAGCAGGTACTATGTGAGTGTAGAACCTATGCTGTGTGCATTTATACCAAGGTTGCCAGATCTGTGTCCGATTCTCAAAAGCTGGTATAAATGTGATTGGTAGGGAAATAAATAGTAGATAATATTTCACCACAGCTTTGATTGAAATTGGCCAGAGTTTGAAATTATGTGTAATCCGTGAATGGATTGGAAATGGTCTGACAAGAGATACATGGTCTGTAAGCCTTGAACATGGATGAAGTAAAATATCATCATGATGTCTCAACAATATTAGTCAGAAGTTGATAGAATTGAGCCCTGGCTGCGGTCCTACATAGCAGCTGTGCCAAAATTCTCCACCCATAAATCATGTGTATAAGGTATAATTTAGAAGCAATAGCTGGTTAAAAAAATAAAGATTTAAAAAAAGCTGTTTTAGTTAAACAATATGTTTTTAGTTAGCACACAGTCACAAGTTATGTGATGTTTTTAAATACCATCTATATTCTCCTCACTTACTGTACATAAATCTTAATATATCCTCTATGTAAGTTTTTCCCTGCTCATTCCTCAAGCCATAATTAATTTTGCGTAAAGTTGGGTTATTTATCTTTAACCTCAAAAGATAATCTTTAAGCCTTAAATTTAAGAACATTTTCGTGTTATGCATATATATCTAGAGGATAGAGTTTATTCTGTAGATTATCTAAGAGTTTATTCTGTAGATTATAGGACTGATATTTAGAAGCAAGAAGTAAATGTAGGATCCACTAAAATCAATGTTTTTTCAGAGACACATAGGTTTCAAGCTAATGTATACCGGAAAAGGTTACATTGTCTTTGAAAATGCTGCAACAGTAATTAAATTTCATGTTGAAAAACTTTAAAACCTCCAGTTAAGGTTAGTATCATGACTGTAATGTGAATTCACCTGGATAGCCCTATTTCATTATTACTTATACTTTGAAAATCCTCATTTCTCAAATATACTGCAAATTAAAATCAGATAATGATTTGCTTTTTCCTGTTATTTCCCCAGGGCTTCACTGCCAGCATTTTTCTAACTTTTAATCTACTGTAAAACCCTTCTTAACATTAGGTCCTATAGATGTAAGCATGACAAGAAGATTACTTTAAATTACATGCAACTGTAATTATTAGACATTACAAACTTTATCCGTTGGGGATAAAACTCAACCCGGTGACACAAAATTAATCAAGACTAAATGAATAAGCTAAACCAAACCCTCCACAATGGAAGTGTCTGGGAATTTGGGTGTTTTTCAGTTTCCTGATAAAGCAGGAATGAGATGCTGCATGAAAATGCTAAGGGAACATCTCTTTGTTCTTCGGTTGTGAAGCTTGTTTCGGCTTATAACCTCAGTCAGGTGACCTCACCAACTAAGGTTCACCTACAAGTTATAAATAGGAGTGAACCGGAAACATCCTCAGGTCAATTTTGTCTGAAGGACGTCCAGGCATGCCAATAGTATCACATTGAAGCGCAGCATCTCATTCCCGCTTTATCAGGGAACAGGGTTACAGCAAAGTAACCCGAGACGTTCCCTTTCAAAAGCTATGCTGTGTGAAAACGCTATGGGAACAAGAATAGCAACGCCGCCGCACTGCAAGTGTCTGGACCCCAAGATGTGTAGCTTGTGCGCAAAATAGCCAAGGAGCTCTCAGACCTAGCTCTGGGATGCTGACTCAAGGATCCGCGTTGACATCCAGACTATAAAATCTAGCAAACGTGTGCGGAAAGGACCAGCCTGTCGCATCACACACCTGCTGCAGGGGGATGACTCTTGCCAGAGCAATTGATGAGGCAATCCCCCTGGTCGATTGAGCCCTAATTTCCAGAGGCGAAGTGTGACCACGCGCCTCATTGGCTAGGGCAATAGCATCTCTCATCCCAGGTAGGATAGAGAGACTGATAGAGCCTGCAGATCCCCAATCCTCTTCAAAGAAGTAATAGCCATAAGAAAAAACATTTTAAGAGACAGGAGCCTGACAGGCACTGACTCTAGCGGTTCAAAAGGTGTGTCAGCCAGGCCATTTGAGCACAATAGCTAAGTCCCACGAAGGGACTGTCACTTTAATTACTTTTAGCTCCACGAATTAAACAGGCAACTAAATGGTGCTTTACCACAGAAATCCCATCGGTCAGACCATGACAAGCGGAAATAGCGGCTACGTACGTTCTGAGAGTACTAGGGCATAAGCCCGAGGACAACTTTTCTTGCAGAAACTCCAGCAACTTTCAAATACACTCCATTTGAGAGCATAAGTTCTTCTAGTGGAGAGAGCCCTGGTACTTAAAATGGTTTCAATTACGCTGGCTGGAAGACCAGCTTCTCTTAGTTGGTCCCTTTCAGGGGCCAGACGTGAAGGTTCCAGAATTCGGGCCAGGGATGAAATATTGTCCCCTGCGCCTGAGACAGAAGATCCCTCCTCACTGGAATCACCCAGGGTGAGCCGTCGAGGAGAGATATTAGATCTGAGAACCACACTCTGGTCAGCCAGTGGGGCGCTATCAAAAAAGAGGCGCAAACCCTGTTGACGGACCCTCACCAGGACTCCTGGGAGCAGAACTATCAGTGGAAACGCATAAAGGCGTAATGTGGGCCACATGTGGGCCATTGCGTCCAGACCCAGGGTAGCTGGAGGAGTCAGAGAGTAGTAAAGGGGACATTGTGCTGCCTCGTGCGAGGCGAAGAGGTCCACCTCTGCTACATAAAATCTTTCCCAGATTTGACTGACTACTTCAGGGTGGAGATTCCATTCCTCATGTGTCACAGTTTGTCTGAATAGCAAGTCCGCTCCTACATTCATATGCCCCGGAATGGAAATTGGCCTGAGGGACAGGAACTTGTCCTGTGCCCAAAGCAGAACCTGGTGCACTAGCTTGTTCAAGAAGCGCGAGCACAGTCTACCCTGGCGATTTATGTATGAGACTACTGCAGTGTTGTCGACCCGCACTAGGACAACTGCTGGAGAAAGTGTTTCAGGGCCAGAAACAGAGCCATCATTTCGAGTCAATTGGTGTGCCATGCGAGAAGATGACCTCTCCAGCTCCTTTGTGCTGGACGGCCTTCCAAGACGGCACACTGTGAGGTTGCCCGTGAGGGAAGCGTCTGTCATTAGCATCTTGCGGTGACAAGACGGACCTAAAGTGGGACCCAAAGTCAGAAACCGGGGTCTGAACCACATAGAAAGCGTATGAAGCCTCCAGCACGTAACCCTTATTAGCCTCTGGGGATTGCCCCTTGAATGAAATCCCCTGGCTCTTAGCAACAGCTGAAACGCTCTCATGTGCAGAAGGCCCAAAGGTATCACCGTGGATGCAGCTGTCATGAGGCCTAGAGATCTCTGAAAGTGATGAACAGTCATTTTCTGGCCTAGCTTGATTTCCTTCAGGGTGTTGAGAATGGATTCGACACGAGCAGGAGACAGCTGTGCCCGCATTGTGACCGAATCCCATGTGACAACAAAATGTTATCCTCTGAACAGGAAAGAGAACACTCTTCGTGGCTTTGAATCCCAATCCTAAAGAATGGAGATGAGCTAGCTCCTGGACTGAGCGAGAATCAGCCAGTCGTCTATGTAATTCAAAATACATAGTCGTAAAGGAGCCAGGACCACATCCATACATTTTGTATATGTGCGGGGTGACAGAGCTAGGCCAAATGGAAGGACCCGATACTGGTAAGCTTCGCCCCTGAAAGCAAACCTCAGGAACTTTCTGTGCTGTGGCAATATTTCTATATGGAAATATGCATCCTTGAAGTCGATTGTCACAAACCAATCCTCTAGTTGGATTTGAGAAACAATCATTTTGACAGTCAACATTTTGAATCTGAATTTCCTGAGATAGCGGTTCAAGTCGCAAAGATCCAAAGTCGGACGCAACCCCCCATCTCTCTTGGGAACCAAGAAGTACCGACTGTAGTAGCCCGACTCTCTGGGGGGGGGGGGAACATATTCTCTGGTCCCTTTGCCCAGCAGAGTCTGTAATTCCTGGGCCAGCAGATGTGCTTGTTCCAGTTCCAGGATGATGTGCAAACTGAATCCTGTAGTCTGTGGCTACAGTCCTTTGTACCCAAGGAGATACGCCTGGCAGTAGTTTCAAAACTGCCAGCTTCTCCGAAAGGGTCATGAGTTTTGACACTTCGGCTGGATGGACGGGTGTTAAATGTTCGGTATCCTGAAGTGTGGCAGGAGATGGCCGAACATCCAACATTTCGTTGGAGACCGACGCTCCCCRAAACACCAGTGGTGGCGGGGATTGAACACCGGCCTCCTGGGAGTGCCAGAGAGGAGACCCCATTCTGTGAAGGTAATCCAGGCGTCCCTCCCTCGGGGGAGATACCCCCATGGCCCTGGACACACAAGCATCAGGACTTTCTCTTTGCAGAAAGGAAGCTCCTAAGGTCTGATCTTTTTGAGGCAGATTGAGAAGAGTGGCGACCCCCACCCCAGTCTTTACAAGGGGGTGTGCGGCTGGTTACACTTCCCTTTTTCTGCACCTCACGCCTATTAGGGGCCAGACCTGGTCGGGACCGGGTGGCCGACAGTCCCGACTCTTGAGCACGGCGGGGAAGAAGGCCTGTTCATATAATTTTGCCTCCCGAAACCTAATGGTGACGGAATTAACAACGTCGCCAAAAAGGCCGGAAGGTGAGAAGGGGGCATCAAGGAGGACGGCGCAATCCCTATTCTCTGCAAATGCCCTCTCATCAATAGCCCTGCCGGTGCTCAGGTCCTTCAGCAGGTCAGCCTGGTAGGCCTGCAAAACCGCCATGGTGTGCAGTGAAGCACCAGCCTGACCCGCTGCCTGAAAAGCTTTCCCCACCAAAGCAGATGTCATTCTACACAGCTTGGAGGGGAGTGTAGGTTTTTTCAGGGAGGATGATGTCCCAGGAGAGAGATAGCCCGCAAGTGTCTCTTCTATCTGCGGCATCATCATATAACCGCGCCCTTTGCATCTACGATATTCAGTTAATGGCACAAAAACACGCAAAAAGAGTTAACTCATCATGGAGGTCTCCAAACAAGGAGAGAGAGAGAGACAATGAGGCAAACAAAAGACAAAGGCAGACTTAAAACCTGCGATCTAAATGCAGTGATAAACGAGACATAACCAATTGAGAAATTAATAAACTGGAATAAATGAACACAAGATGCTGGACCAAACATCTTTGTGAAGCAAGAAGGAGAGTGCAATGACACAGTATGAGAAAAGCAGAAAATTGCCATCATGGGTGTTCAGAGACCTCCTTAGCCTCCAGCTAGAAGTGGGTATGGGAAGCTACATTGATGGCCTCCTGCTACCATGGCTGAATAGACTGTTGTTTGGTATTCTGACAGAAGTTTATTTATAATATGAAGTGGGCACCTGGCTGGAAAATTGTGTTGAAGTTTGGCTGATGATATTGTTTTATTGGTTTCTAGTGGTAGCATGCCTGATGAGGCTACATCTTTGGCTTCAGGTGAAAGCATGGCTTGGGAGGCCACCGCCTTAGCCACTAGTGGCAGCATGGCTGAAGTGGCTGCCTCTTCAGTCTCTTGTGGGAGAATGGCTTAAGTGTCTGCCTTATTGGCATCGGGAGGAGCACAATTGGAGTGACCACAGGTCTGGCTAACATATCATGACTTGGTGATTGCCCTGTAGACCTCTGCTTGAGGTTCAGAATAGGAGATTGTCAAGTTGACTTCCACCGTTAGTTGGGACATAGAGGTTGAAAGGTTGGAGATCATCAAGTTGACCTTCACAAGGACTTGAGCTTGACATCAACAAGGAGCTGAGGGGTGGAGGTCACCAAGTTGACTTTCACAAGTGGTTGGGTTGTAGAGACTGCCAGCTTGACCTCTACATGGGACTGGGCAGTGGTGGTTGCCACGTCGACCTCCACAGGGACCTGGGTGGTGGTGTTCAGCAATAGGGAGCTTTGATGGCAAAGCTGCTCCATTGACTTCTTTTCCCTGACACCCCACTTAGACTGATCCAAGGGACAGCATATTGGCTAAACTTCATCAAGAATGAACTAATACCTGGCTGGGCAATCACGATGCTGGGCAACTTCTTTTTCATAGGTTTAGGACCCACCATACTCTGCAAGAAGAATTGTTCTAAGAAGTAAAATCATTCTGCAGCGATCAGACCTTAATAAGAAGCTGATGTGATCATTATATCATGCCACCATTCTAGTTCCAGTGCTGCACTCTCTTGGTTTGCACACCACCACCCACAACCATTAATAATTATTAATTTTTTTTAAATGGCAAAGCTGCTATGTCCTGTAGGAGTACCACCTAGCCTCAATTTCACCCACTTTCTATTAATGTTGTTAATATTTTAATACCCACACAATTCTACTGATCATGTTGGTATCTTCATCCAACCGTCTTTGAGACCTTTCTTTTCTTCATTAAAAAAAGGACTTTGAGAACTTGCTGTTTTATGTGTTTGTCAAAGCAAAGTTAGAATTGGATGTCTATTTTCAGTTCCATCACTGACCTCAAACAAATTTTGAACTGTGGACAAATTCCAGAAAACAATGAGTGCAGAGTGTATATGCTAACCAGGGTTCATAAAGTTAAAGTTACCACTTCACCATTTTGCAAAAGCAGGTTACATGCTATGTACTGTATGGGAAATGACTGACTGGGTCCACTTTGAAAATGCTACAAAAAGAACAACCATACAATCATGCCTGTATTATGACTTTGCATGGATAACATTTAACCTATACATTTAGCTAACTGAATAACTATTTTGTGGGTTTGTTTCATATTTGCATCTTTGTGTATATTGATATATACAGGTATGGGCACTTCTTTTTAAACATAAACAATGCTATTAAGTATGTATAGTATGTGCTTGCTTTTTTTGTTTGTTTGTTTAAGTTTTATTAAATGGAAATGTTTGTTTTTAAAATAAACTTGTTTTGGCATATAGGAGTTTAGGGATCAACTTTTTCAACAAAAACCACCACAACAACAGCATTTACAGAGCTCCACTTGCTTTTCATCCAACTTTAGACAAGACAACCTTGTGGGAAACTGATGCCATTATTAAGTGGGAGGATTCACATCCTAATAATGTGGCAATAATTTGGCAACTCCTCATTTCGGATTAATCCAATTTAAAGGCTTATACACAATTGATTTGAGCTAATCCGAATTCAATCCACACGCTCGCATACAAACAGTATGATTCATGCCACTGATTCACTCTCAGATGATGAGCTCATCTATGCAACCGGTCACATCCTGTGCATGATGATGACCTCCCACACACACACACACACACACACACACCCATAAATACACACAAATAGACTGTACCACAAACAACGTCTCCAGTGACATTGTTAAGGATTGTATCATTGACAGGGAAAGTAGACTGAGAGCCTTTCTAGTATTTCTGAGAGAGTTGCAATAGGTGAATAATAATAATGTTTATTCATATATTTTTGGTACAGAAATTGAGCAGGGGCAGACAAAAAAATTGCAGTCCTCTTCCTTAATATGCAGTCACTAAAAGTCATATTATTATAAAATTATTTTGTGTTAAACCATTTAATAGCCCATCCTTGAAACGTCCTTTTCCATGAGTCCGCCATTACAGGTTGTGAAAAAAAAAATACATTTTAGTTAATTTACTATGCTCTTTTCCCTGAACAAATTAATACATATGAGGTGGTACAGTAATTGATGGTAATTACATATAACCGGAGGTGGTAATATGATGGTGTGTGATCAAGTGTTTTTGTCAGAAAACACAGACACAAACATATACATATACTAAGTATGTGCAAAAAGGCAATTTATTATATTACAAGCCTTTTATTTATTTTTATTTTGTGGATATTACTTTTAATATTACTCTAACCAGATTTAATGTATTTAATCTTAAGGCAAGAAAACACATTTTAAAAAGTTCTACAATTCTTAAAGAACAATAAACAGAACAGCAGTTAATAAAATATATAAATAAATACATACATAAATAAATAAATAAATAAATAAATAAATAAATACATGAAATTTCAATGATCCTTTCATTTTATTTAAAGATGAAGGATTTTCATTTTGCATGAAACATGAAAAAGTCACATTATAAAATGTAATGTTATAATCAAGATATTTTATAAATATTTTGGTTATAATTGAAAACATATTTGCATGAAATAATGTGAAAATATCATCTCATGTTTTTACATAAATTATTTCACATTTTACAATAATGTGATTTTTTTATAACCAAAATCTATTGTCACGGGACACCACCAGAGGGCGCCAAAGCGCCCAATGACTCCATTTTGTGTGTTTTGTTTTCTGTTGTTGTTCTGGACTCCAATTCCCAGAATGCACCTCAGTCAGGTGATGTCACGCTCACCTGAACTGAGGGTGCTAATTAGTGTTGTTATTATAAATGTTCCTCA
Source organism: Clarias batrachus (assembly GCA_003987875.1). NCBI lineage: Eukaryota > Metazoa > Chordata > Actinopteri > Siluriformes > Clariidae > Clarias > Clarias batrachus. Next base: position 53,370 of record QMIH01001350.1, on the reverse strand, counting down.
GTTCTGTCTTGTCCTTGTCTTGCGTCTGTTCGTGTAGGTACTGTTTGTTCTGTAACCGTGACATCTATATTCTGATAAACAATAAAATGTGCAATTTTTTTTCTTATATTTAAAGTTAAAAAGAAATCTATCTTTAATTAAATTTATAAAAATAAAATTTAACTTTATAATTCACACAAGTAAAGTTACACAAATAAAACTCCACAAACTAATTTAAACACCACAAACTTTTTTTTTCTTAGATTCAATGTTAAAAAGAATCTAACTTTAATTACATTTATTTTTAAAAAATTAAATGTAACTTCAAAAATAAATTCATATTCTATAGCTTTTTGCAGTGTACTATATTATATTCACATCAGAATATGAACTCACTCAACATCATTCGTTTAATGGCACACACAGGTGTATACATTATACCTATAAAAGTAATGATAACAATTTGCAGACACGCCACCATAAAGGACACTGGTGCTACTTTGTTTTCTAAATTTTCACAAAGAGCACCATGAAAGCATCATGTAATGCTCAAAAAAAGCATCACCTCATATCATGTGAGAAAAAAAGTCTTTTACCTTTACATAATGTATTTGTTTCATGGATGAAATCTTTTTATAGGTCGTACTGCACTGTCAGAGAAAGGCCTAATGCAGGTGCTGCTGAAAGCTAGCCATTTTCTATCCATTACCATGACACTGAATCTCATCTTCAAGCAACATTTATGGGGCTAGGCACTTTATTCAAGAACAGTCTCTGCAGGGGAGAGAGCATGAGTAGAAAAAAAAACAGAAGAGGGGGGGGGGGGATAAAAAATAAATAAATAAATAAAATCTAAGTCAGCTGTCTGATGTACATTACCTGAGTTTCGGGTTCATCTTCATCGCAGAGGAAATGGAAAGCTTTTCTTCAGTAGCTGTTAAAACAAGCTGGACTCTGATTGACTTTTGTTGCCTAATTAATGAGGCTTGTAATTAACTCTGCTGAAGCTTGGCTTTGCTGAATGATAACTGTGCAGCTCTTCATTTTTATGTAAATTAATAACTGATTTTAGATGTTGATGATTTCACTTGGCCCAGCTTGTTGTGTGACCATATGTTTGGTATTTGATGTATCGGCCATGCTTTCTTTGCAACAACCTACACACACTGTTCAAATAGTACAATATGTTGTTTACTATGGATGTAACTGAATATAATTATATGTAATGTAATCATATACAAATTGGATGAGAACTATAGTATACTGTCTCATTAGTTATTTGCTCTGGTAGCTCTACCTAGACCATCTTACTGTGCTTCAAAATAAATGATGCTTTTAATTTGATTAATTAACTATCAACTATTTGATCTATCACTATTTGATTGACTATGCCATACTGAACTCAAGACTACAGTACTTTTTCGAATGGGCTTGAGCATGGTACTGTACATTGATCCATGTCCAGGCACAATAGGAAATGCTCTCCTTATGCAAATATGATGGTTTGGGGGTAAATTGTAAAGGGTTGGGTCCACAGTCCATAGTGTGGAAGAACGCAAAATATTATTTCTTCCACGGTTATTTAAACCAGCCTGAAATTCACTAAAGCGATACACAAACATGTGTGGGTATTTCTGCATCAAACCCATCATTCTATGAGTAATGCTAAATTTAATGCACACAATTGTTTGTATATTAGCATTACACATTTCCTTTTACTGGAACTAAGAGGAATGGGAAAATGTTTCAGGAAGTTAGCAGTCAAGGAATGTGATGTAACTGAGGTAGGAAAAGTTGTTATATTCTGGAAAATTAATATAATTTTTTTATTATTATTATTAGTTCTATTCTTTTTCCAGCAAGTCTGTTTTTTTCTAGTGTTTTTCAAATTACCCTAGTAGCATGCCTCACACTTAATGAAAAAATATCCAATTTAAGCCATGTCCCTTTAAATCCTTATAACACAACTTATAAAATAAGGCAGTGCTCTGTATCCATCTTTTTACTTGGTTAACAGCTATTCTATGTACTGTAAAACCATCTTGATGTTATAATAAATGCATTACAAAGTGCTGCTGTGTCAAATCAAATGAGCTCAGCTCATCAACTTTTAAAACAACTTCTCTAAGATAAATTTAGAAGATATTTTTCAGTTGCGTAATATTTTACTCCTATATTAGTAAGTATAATATGGTGGCTCGGTGGATGAGGGTTTGTGTTGTGTCAGGGTTTAAAGCCCTGCCGCCTTTGGGTTGCCACTGTTGAGTCCCTGGGGAAGACTCTTAACCCTACACCCCATTCAACTCAGATACATATAGTCCAAACTTTTCCCCTCCAAATCACCAGAAGGTAACATCCCCTGAATTTTAACCCACTTTTTTTCTTACTCCTATCATTTGGTGTTTGTTCCTATATAAAGCACATGGATTCATACACGGCTTGTGAAGGCTTGTAGTTTGTGCCATGTTTTTATTATTATTATTTTTTTAATGCGCCAAATATTCCACCACTAACTGCCATGTCTGCATGAAAAAGCCACACTAAGATTCCATGTAAAATACATGGTAATGTTGGTCAAAGCAATTTTGTTGAAGTTTCAGAATTATTACAGCAAGCAATTTGTAACAATTTGCTTGCTGTGGTACATTTTTCAACTTTTATATTAAAAAAAAAAAAGATATAAAGGTTATCATCATCCATTTGATTGAAGTTTCTCTTTTAGTAGTTTCTCATAATACAAATTGTAAAGTATATTAAATTAATTTAACATTTGTGTTAAAATGAAAATGTGTACTCACAATATTTTTTGAGGATGATAAACACTGTCTCTATTTGCTATTCATGGAAATTATGTGAAAAAAAAAAAACTCCTGACAAAGTCAACCCTTTAAAAGATATGTACATCATTCACCTCTGAATCTTGCTGATATGCTGACACAAAGAAATCCGCTCACTGTATCTGCAACATATTTATCATTCTATCTCACTGACGGGCCTTTAAGAGACGTTGGATCTTTGGATAAAAGCACTTTGAGTAGACGTACAGGTGGATCATGGGAAAGAAGGCGAGGGTTAGTAATAATGCAAGGCAAAACTGTGATTTACAGTTGGATGAATAATTGATCCTGTAACTTCATACTGAGCAAAAGAGCAAAGAGATAAAGTGTAGTTCTATATGTTATTATTTTTATGTTTTTCTGTATCCTGTATATATTTTTTTTCTACTTTGAAAAAAAAAAAATAATAATAATAATAAAGTAATAAAGTGCCTTTTTGTCAGGCTCTTCAACCAGCAAATAATTTTTGGACCCTTCCCAATCATGTTAATATTCATAAAGACCACGTATGTCTTCATTAATATTTATGAGCCTGCAGGTATTTTTCCTAACTCAGCATTAAAAAAATTGCATGTTACAGAAGATATAGACTACTGACTTGAATGGAAGCAAGGAATGCAATCAATGAATTTAAATAAATCAGTTTAATTAAACTAAAAACTCACATGCCTGCTTTACTGTATATTTGTTATTTATTTCAGTTTGTCAGCCAAATATGCACAAATTGTAATTGCAGCTTTTAAGCTACTTGCATGGGGCATAATTCCCAGAAGTGGTTAAATTGGTCTAAATGAGTGTAAATTAATTTATTAATTAAAGTTAATTTAGTCATGCCTCTGTCCAATTTGCCAGCACCTTGGTTAAGTGCATGTTTTTTTTACAGTTTGTCTTCTCTTTCCTGTGTGTGTCCATACCAAAGTGACCTAATGTTTTGTACTGAGTGTTGTCTTTGCAACCTTGTGGCGCAGTCCGAACCATAATGGCTTTATTGGAAGCTCCTGCTCCAGGATCCATCCTGTCCTGTTATCATTCCATTCCCATGAGAGTTTAATGGTTTAAGAATGCAAACAGCTCCAGCAGTGTATTGGCTTTGTTTGCTAAGACACATGATTATACAAATGTACCTATCTAACTATGACATCTCACTCTAGTTCACATTAGAGACAACAGTTTATAAACCTGTATCACACTGTAGTCTGTTTTTGTCTTTGCTCTGGGGCGCTGACCTTGAATGCATTTGTATAAAACCTATGTTAACCTACTGTGCAATTGTTCTGCATCTGAGTGCATGCTTATTTAAAATTTCTCTGGCATAACTAATAGGCAATTCCTGAATATCAACAAATATGCAGTGATTCATAACCCACAGCTGAGCAGTGTGTTCTTGGAAGAACAAGTTGAATCATCAAGGCCACACAGTTAGTGCCAGGAAATGCATTACATGTTCTACAGCATAATTGTTTTATACTGTAACAGACAGTCTTATCTCATTACAGCTCCCAAGTCAACTTTCATTATTCTAGCAGAAAGTGTCTTCTTGTGTCTTGGCTTCAATATATTTTTTATTTATTTGATGTGATAATTGTGGCTATTATTATTATTATTATTATTATTATTATTATTATTATTATTATTATTATTATTATTAGTGTAAATTATTATAGTTAACTAGTGTAACTATTGTGGTTAGGATTCCACATTGTGATTCTACTCGTGTTTACTCTTGACTTAAATTATGTTGCTAATGTTGCAAATTGTGAGATGCAAGATGATGACTGAGATGAGAAGCACACATCTAAAGACTCTCTTCCAAACAGACAGAGGAGCTGGTTTTAACTCTGTTTTAATGTTATAATGTTTTGTAATTTTGCTCGACTGCTTAAGTCTAATGTAAAGTATGGCCTTATTTCTTCTCTTCCCTGATAAAGGTCAGAGTACAGCAGTTATTATCCAAAATCTGGTCTTCAGTTCTAAAAAGTTTAGGATGTCTTGATGGGATAAAGTATGTGAAGATAAGAGTAAAATGTTTGCGATCAAATACTTTGAGAGAAACTAAGAACAGAATTCAGAATGGGGCATCCGTTTACTGCCTGCTAATGTCCTCCTCAGACACTGTGCACTTACACTCAGACGCTCTATGTGGAAATAATGAAATTTAGTCATAGGAGTGGCCCTAATTAGCTTAAATTCAATTTTTATGTGCTGTATAGTGTATATTACTCCTGACTACATAGAGAAATTAGTTATGGCCAATAAAAGGCAGTGTTTTCTCTAAAGAAACAGATTTTTGTGATTTAAATATTTTAATTATTATTTTGCATAAATATTATCATTATCAAAAAGGATTTCTGAATTGCTTTGTAGAAGTTTATACAGATACAGACATAATCTCGCTGCACGAAGGAGAGTTAAATAATAAATGAAGCTTTCATTTATCTTCATCTCTTCAAGACAATATTATGATGTGGCTCAGGAGAGATGGCTGATAGTCGGGCCTATCTGAGAGGTTTTGTGTGTAAATTACAGCACATGCATTGAGGGACATTGGAGGACAAGTGTGTGTATATGAGTGTAAATAAAAAACTCTTGCAGGTCATAACATTTTTGTTAGATTTATGTAAACTAAAATATAATGAAAAATATTTTCTGTTACATATCACGATTCTTTTGTGTTGCTAAATGCTAATGATGTTAAAATATTTTTTTTAAATTGATTTTGAATTTATAAATGTTTGCTTTGAAATGTGAAAATGTTAGCATTTCTCTCTGATCTGATCCTGCAAGTGGTACATTCTAAAATATGCACACAATACAGCATCCTGTGTGCTAGGAGCAAACTATTTAATTGTGGAATTGATAGAAGCATATATAAAATCATAATACTCAGGTATCATGATAATATCATATTGGGAGATCCCTGATGATTCTCATCCCTATAATAATTATAATTGTTGTTATTAATATTGTGATTAATATAAATATTATTAKTAGTAGTAGTAGTAGTAGTAGTTGTAGTAGTATGGAACATTGTTGAGTAACATCACTGGTTATAAAGAAAAAATCAAACAATTTACTTTTCTTCTTCAAAGAGGAGATTTATGGTTGCAGTGAGAGAGGACATGAAGTTAGTTGGGGTGAGAGAAGTGGATGGAGAGGATAGAGTTAGATTGAGGCAGATTATTCGCTGTGGCGACCCCTGAAAGGGAAAAGACAAAGAAGACTTTTCTTCTTCCATGGATCTTTAAAAAAAATTTCAAGGCAACTTCCTCTTGAGATTGTGACTTGTGAAACATTCCAGATATTTCATAGAAGTGAATGTCTGTTAACAGAATTAAGAAAATATCTTCATACCTATGGTATAATAGAAGACTATATCTCCACCTCATGGAAAAGAATGTTAAATGGAAAGCATGCTAGAATAAACCCAAAATATGTAAAGCACAAGGTTTGCAGATCTCAACATAGGGTCAACACAGGTATGAAAATATGCAATACATACATACATACATACACACATACATACACACATACTGAATATACTGTACATATGTATACATACAGTACGTACTGTAAATAAATAAATACATACATACATACATACATACATACATACATACATACATGCATAATTACATACATTCATAATTAAATCGGTGGCACTGAAAGTCCCAAATTTTCTTTTCATTTGCCAAGCCCAAGGTCTCTCAACTTCCAGCTTCATTACGCCACTATAAAAGGACTTGTTTGTGAGAAATCACTGGATGGACCAACACACTGTACAATAGGAAAGAGCTCAGTGCAGATCTCAGAAAGAGGAGGCAGATTTGTCTCTTGTTATCATGTCTAAAAAACTTCCATGTCCAAGTTATTGGGAGGTGGAGCAACTTAAAAGGTATGGAAGGATACCCAAATGGTCATTCCAGTCCGAGAGAAATCTGAGGTGAGGCAATCAAAGCCAAAAACACTATACCAAATGTTAAGTATTGTGGTCATGCTTTAAGGTTGTTTTGCTGCCAGTGGAACTGGTGCATGGCATGAAGTGGATGGAATAATGAAGAATGAGGAGGACTACTGTACCTCAGAACTCCTCAGCATAACCTCAATTTATCAGCAAGATGGGTGACATTGAGTGTTTCAACAGGACAAAAACCACAAATGCATCAAAGCTGGATGTGTAATGGATAAAGCCAGCAAGCTTTTGGGCCTCTACCCAGTGGAAAGTTTGCGGATGGTTAAGAGTTACAGTAAGTGTCAAGAATCCAACAAAGACAACAATACCAATTCTGCCAATAAGAGTGGGCCAATATCCAACCACAATTCGGCCAGAAGCTTGTAGATGCAATTGCTAAAGCTGTTCATAGATTATCTCTACCACTTGTTTATTGCAGTCATGTATGTTAACACTAGCATTCATGACACCAAGCAATTTCTAGTCATGGAATGTATTCTTTTTTTTATGATTTATTTATTTTTTATTAAAAAATAAATTTATTAACTATAAATAACTATTAACTAATAGTTATTGGTGTGTAATTGCCACCTATGGTATAGTGTAAGTTCTCTTGTGGTCATGACTTAACATGAGCTTTATACTGCCATCTTTTATGTTGTTTTTCATGACAAAAAAGACAAACATGGATTCAGAATTAAAATATGCACACTATGATATTTTGGTTAAACTTCAATGTACAAAGATGATGTATAGATTAATTTTACAATTTAATTTTTTTTCTTCTTCAATGTCTACTATCAAGCATCTTCATGTTCCAAGGTTTTTTCATGGGCTTCTTATCTTGGAACCACATGGCCATGTTTTCAATAGCGTACAATTCCAAAAGTCACAGAGAGTCCTTCTAAAACATTGGTTTCATATTCATATTCATCTTAAACTATTATCAAAAGTGTCTTGAAATGGGATACAACTGCAAAAGGTTTTGCTCAGTTGCTTAACAGTGGCAGCTTGGTGATGCTGGTATTTTAACACTGACAATTACTATGTATCAATAATAAGCACCTGTTTTCCTCCCCCAGGCAAGAAATGTATTTCAAATGTGTGTAATCTCATATTTATACCAAAGGTCAGGGCTGTAGGATTTCTTGAGCCATTTCATGCACTGACATTACCATTAATACTTCAGTCTTAGAAACATATTTTGGTCAGAACCTGCTCTTCATCACATACAGTAAATCCTGTAATAATCCATTGATACATTCTAGTAAATTAACAAATTAACGATTTGATGGTTTTCGCTCTCATGACTTGACCACACCTCTCCCCAAGGGTAATGGAATATGAAAGACAACAGATTACTTAGAATTTGTAGCCAGTTTAACTTGTTTAAAGACTTTAACTATCCTAATTGTTATATAGACTATTTACTTGTTATTTGATAGAAGAAAGGTGTCATATTCCCCATATGCCACCAGGTCATATTCCCCAGGTGGCATATTCCCCATGCTTGTCGCTGTTTTAACGCTGTTTTAACGCTTCAATTTGACTTTTTGTGCTTTTTTAGGACTATAATGACATGTGGTTCCACACTCTATTGCAGCTCACCTGTCACAGTCACATGATGTCAACTGTATTCATCCATATCTTGTTTAGTTTGATTAGTCTGTCTCTTTATTGCATATTAAGATATCTTTGAGTGGCATTTCCTGCTTGTAGTAAATGTTTAATGAGTGTTGTTAACTTATGACATTTCAGTTAATTTTTTTTTCAAATTAGCATTATTATACAAGTAGTTTCTAGCCCAGCCATAATCATAATTTTAATGTTGTATAGCTTTCATGTATCGTTTCTGTTTTATAGATGTTCAAAAGAATACTCTCTTTAAAAACTTGCATCCTGCCTTAAGTCCCAATGTGGCAACGAGTTGCTTAACTGTTGGTATCTATTTTTTAAATTAGCTTATTTAAAATTAATTCAAACTAAAATGTACACACACGAACACACACACATGAAAAAATATTTTTGCAACTGAAAAGAAAATAATGCAAAAATAAATTTTAAAAAGTTATGTTAATATAAAAATGACTATGATGCCAAGCTGGAGCATGCTTTCGACTTCTGCATTAATGTCATTACAGTGGCTTCTAAGGCTCAGTACGGTGCTTGGTATCGGTTCAATCCACTGTTTCAACAAATTTATATGATACATCTCAGTGCTTTTGCATTTACTTGCTTTTTGCAATCTGTAATTCACTGGCCTGACTTTTTCCACCACAGTGAATGGTCCCTGCCAGCAGGCCGGGAATTTGAAGGTCTCACTGGGGAGGAGCAGGAGCACTCGATCGCAGATCTAAAACTCGTTTGGGTGCGGTGGCCGGCCATAGGCACATACCGTATGTTCACAGCTTTGTGTTCACTTTGTGCTTTCTGCCTGTGCTGTTGTACTGTATAATAGGGGGAACAGCTGAATGTTAGGGAATGTTAGCTTGCAGGTCTTTTATGTATTAAACTAATGCTACGGACCAGAAAGGTGAAGGATGGTCCTCCTAAGCTTCCTTTGCCACGTCCAGCAGACCATGTGGACCCGTCTGAACAGAAGCTCAAAGGTAATGCACAGCATTTCTCACACTGCAAACAGCACGTGCAAAATCAGTTGGTCCCAATTTTTCCCCCTTTATCCACCAATCAAGGCAGCATCCTTTTCAATGTTTGATTGAATGGCTTAACAAGGCTGTCTTTAAGTGGGTGGTATACTGAGGTGCGGATCTGCTTTATCTCCAACAGCCAACACATATTACACATTAATTTTGACATAAAAGTGCGTCAGGATCTTAATTAGCTAGGATCTCCTTTGGAAGTCTGACATGGCTGAAAAGCTGGATCAGCTCTCTGGCATTGTTCTTTGATGTTGCTTTTCACAGCGTCACAGCCTCTGGATACCGTGTCACATAATCGACAATGACCAAGATAAATTTGAGCCGTTTTGTTGATTTGGGAAGTGGACAGATGATGTTCATACCATCCACCCGAACAGAAYGCTAATGATCAGCAGGGGAATCGGCATGGTGGGGCCGGATTTTGTCAGCGCTGTCTGCTGGCACACTAAGCAGCACTGTCAGAAGTTTTTAATTCCAGCATTGAGCCCTGGCCGATGAAAGTGATCCCATATTTTCTCAATTGTATTGTTTGTTACCTGGAAATGTGTCGAATGAGAAAGGTGCATGACAGTGTCCATATTGGCTTGAGGCACCTCTATGAGATCACACAGCTCACCTCGTCACAGCATTTGGAGCAAATGGTTCTTTATTATGAAGTAGGAGGCGGGCTGGGGCCACGGCGGTGCGTTGGCTTCACCCTGAATCTCCACAATTTGTTCCCAGCTCTGCTCTTTTTGCAGCTGCCACCACGCTTTACTTAGCCTTACCTTCAGCCTCTGCGCCAACTTCATCATCTGGACTCTGCACCAGCCATGTCAGTTGTATTAATACTTGTGACGGGCCAGTCACGACCTAGGAGTAGAGGGACAGGCAATTCAGGAATGATACCCCTTTAAACTAGCGTGATGACACTTCCTGCATCTAGCAGCAAGGAGAGTACAGTTTTTTTGGGGGTGACGGTGGCGAGAGTGCGAGGTGTGCAGCATGGAGGCAGAGGTGGCAGAGGGTGCACAAGAGCATGTGGCAGGCAGCTTCCTTCTTGGCATAGCTGAGTCAATGTTCACAGAGTTTGTTGAGACAAGAAACGAGATTGAATATGCATTAAGAAAGGACGTACTCACTGGCCAGGGTTTCCATGACTCTTTTACAGGCCACCGAATGGTGAGTACCTTCCAGCCCAGATGAAATATGCTCACAATCTCTCCTCTGCAGGTGGTTGTTGTGTGAGCGGTCAGAGGATGAGTAAAAGGTATTATCCATGTTCAGGCCCCGAATGGCCTACAGGAAGAAGCTTCTCCTCATTCTTGCCCTGCATTGGCCTTCAAAAAGCAAAAGCACTCCCTGATTGCAGCAGAAAGGACAGTCAATTGTTCGGGTGGTACCCTGCCCCCTGGGATAGGTTCCAGGTATCTCATAATCTTGTACCAGATAAGCAGTATAGAGAATGAGTTAGAGAAAGACAGTGCATATTTCTATTGTAAGTTGTGTTTAAGTTGTTTATAGTATTTATAGTAGTTATTTGTTAAGTTTTAGTATTTTCTTTTAATAAAATATTCACTGTGGCAGGCTTTTGTTAAACATTTTCTTCAGTTTTACTCTTATGAAAAAAGGTCATATGGGTAAAAATATAAATTTAGAGAGCCTGCGGCTTTTGAAAAAAAAAAAAAAAATTAAAAATAAACTTTTTTTGGTTTGTTTTACAAAAGTTCCTGTCTTAATTTTTGAACTTGTAACCTTTCAGGAACTGAAGTACTAAGCTGTCAATCTAACCTGTGTTCTTCAGTATCTCTAAACAAACCCAAGATCCTACCCATAAAGGAAATATATTTAGACACAGAAAAACTGATTTCCCCTCTCATATGCTTTTTTTGGCAATCTGTATACACCAGAGCTCAATAAACAGAACGTTAAACTGAACTCCTACATGGGTAATTCAACATTATCATCATTTCTGCTTTATCAGTATTACTTTTGTTTTGCTGTAATGGTATTGCACAGTATGGTCCCCATTTTAAATAAGCTTTATGTCTATTATATATGGCTTACCCGTTATCTCAATTTGTCAGTACTGGAAAATTAAAGAAGCGTACCGAAATTTTGCAGAGTGCTTTTGTTTGGATTAATGGCGTTGCAGGCCGTTGCACACATTCATATACAGTTATTACTTACTATCAATAAAAGAGAGGATGATGAGGTCTGCTTCCAGCTGTGCAGATAGTCTGGTTGAATGTAGCAGGGAAACACACAGGCAGTCACACACATACACACATAAACTAACACATGAGATTTCGAAGTCGGACAAGGTATTTTTTTTTTATATATAAAAAAATACTTCACAATTATGAAGGATGTTCAAGTCAAAGTCAAGTTGACTGTGCAGAATAATACAACGCCGTTCTGAGAGTAAAAACCTTCTTTATTTCTCTATATAATACCCTATATCTAACACTATGCTACTATGCAATTGCTATTAACCAATGAGGAATTAATCGCTTCCTGTGAGACAAATGTTGCCAGCTACCTCCATCATTTCAAACTGATGCATAACAGCCCAGCATTCAAAAAACAAGGGAAACCACTATCTACCATCTAGTGTTATTGTTATAGACTTGGAAAAGAGTGTATACAAACACTCTCAATGTCTGAATTTACTCCACCCTCGAATCAGGTTTTGGAATTGCAATTTTACATTTAGCTGTTCTTCGGCCTCCGTCGGTCTGTGTTGACCATGGATGACGTATCCTAGTTCTTCTTATCTTGCGATATGTGTAATTGTCTGAGACAGCGTCGTTTATGGCTGAAAAGGCCAATACGGGAAAGGCATTCTTTGGCGCAGAAGTCGCATCTATACACACGTGGACAAAATTGTTGGTGCCCTTCGGTCAATGAAAGAAAAACTCACAATTGTCACAGAAATAACTTTAATATGACAAAAGTAATAATAAATAAGAATTATATGAATGTTAACCAATGAAAGTCAGACACTGCTTTTCAACCATGCTTCAACAGAATTATTAAAAAAAAATGAACTCATGGAACAGGCCTGAACAAAAATGATGGTACCCCTAACTTAATAGTTTGTTGCACAACCTTTTGAGGCAATCACTGCAATCAAACAATTCTTGTAACTGTCAATGAGACTTCTGCACTTTTCTGCAGGTATTTTGGCCCACTCCTCATGAGCAAGCTGCTCCAGTTGTTTCCGGTTTGAAGGGTGCCTTTTCCAGACAGCATGTTTCAGCTCCTTCCAAAGATGCTCAATAGGATTGAGGTCAGGGCTCATAGAAGGCCACTTTAGAATAGTCCAATGATTTCCTCTTAGCCATTCTTGGGTGTTTTTAGCTGTGTTTTGGGTCATTGTCCTGTTGCATGACCAATGACCTGCGACTGAGACCCAGCTTTCTGACACTGGCCAGCACATTTCTCTCTAGAATCCCTTGATAGTCTTGAGATTTCATTGTACCCTGCACAGATTCAAGACACCCTGTGCCAGATGCAGCAAAGCAGCCCCAGAACATAACAGAGCCTCCTCCATGTTTCACAGTAGGGACAGTGTTCTTTTCTTGAAATGCTTAAT
>QMIH01001350.1:0-31768 GCA_003987875.1 Clarias batrachus | reverse complement strand
TAATAATAATAATAATAATAATAATAATAATAATAGGGAAAAAATCAGGTTACCTCAAACACTAACAAACTAACAAAGTTGACTATCTATCTATCTATCTATCTATCTATCTATCTATCTATCTATCTATCTATCTATCTATCTATCTATCTATCTATCTATCTATCTATCTATCACCCCTCAATTTTCTCTCCCCTTTCCAAACTCCCCTTTGAAGATGGGCATTTTCCCATTCTGAAGTGCCAGTCATAACCCAGAAACTGGAAATGAACAAAACAAAGGAGGAAAACATAGGAAAGAGTCTTATAATTCACAATTATGTCATCAATATTTAGTGATATTATAGTTCACAACTAAACGCTAAAGAACGCTAGCTTAGTCATTAGCAGCTAGTAGCTAACTGTTAGCTAACTGGTAACTGTTACCCAGCCTCCATCAGCTTTGTGTGTATTTTCCTTCAGGAAGCTTGCATTTCACTAAACATTGAGAATGCCAAGGAGCTTTTTAAGACAAGAAGAAGGGCAAGGTTAAATGCAATAAAAAGGTAGGTTAGCCGTTAGCAGTTAGTGCTACTCACTAGGCTATCCATACAGTATGTAGCTCTTAATACTGGGGTTTGAGAATGGCAGAGTTGGGCATATTAGACATAATTACACAGTGCTGTATTATTTGAGCATATTTCCAGCTGGAGCTGTTTATAGAAACAAAACCTCCCCAAGCGTCCCACATGCAGAAGCACACCTCCACCTCTTGTGTGAAATTCAATTGACGTTGACATTTATTAAATGATATTAACTACAACATGATGTGTTTGATCAGGGGCCACTAAACTGTTTGTCAGCGGTTAATTTGGATTATGACCACTGTCTCTCTGAAAAGAAATGTCTGTTGTCTCATCTGAAAATGAAGTCTGAGGGAATCCCAGTCCATTGGTGACATCAGATCACATTCCCAATGACAAGTCATCTTATAATCCTAAGAATATAGTTTTTGAAATTGAGAGGTTTTTTTTTTTTTTATCATTCAATCATCTTTAGTAAAAAATACCCCAGATGGGATGCAAGTTTGTCACAAGGAGTCCATCATCTGTCTCCTGGCATGTTATCTAAAGGGAGAAAAACTAGGAAGACACCTGAACTGGAGACCAAATAACCCTATATCTTTTTGTCAGAAAGAAAATCTCTATATGGTATTGCTGCTACATTGTGATTTGAACTGTAAGTGACATTGTGTCTTTGGCAACAGACAAAAAAATAAAGTAAATATGAATTGATGCATTGTATTACTTAATTTTTTCTTCTAATCTGATTACGGTTAAGCTGAAACATTAATTTAAATCATGATTTAGACTTCAAGTGAACGGAAAATGTTTTTCTGAAAACAATATTAAAAATCTACAGTAGGACTCATTATATGAACTTGTCACTACTAAATAATATAACCTCTAACATTTCGGTTCACCAAACTAATTAAATGTTCCCTTTCTAAAGCTACACTTGATGCTGCGCTTGAAAACGCTATGGGAACAGGTCTCCACTGACCTGTTGTTGAAGCATGTGTGTCAAACACGCCAGAAACTTGGGCCGTACAACCTCAGTCAGGTGATGTCATCTGACCAGGTACACCTGGAGGTTTGTCTTCAAGGCTGTATTGTGTTTGCGTGTGTGTCTCTAACGTTACTGCGCAGCAATTTAAAGAAAGAAAATATATATAGAAAAAGAAAGCGAAACTAATGGCTGAGTTTAGGTAAGAGATGCTTACCTCCATGCAGGAGGCTTCTCTCTGATGGCGATTGTCATGTTCTTTGCTTTGAGTGTTTGGGTGAAGATCATGCTTTCGGCAGACTCGAGGGACAATGCAAGCACTGTCATCTGCTTCCGATCAAAGCGCTTCACACCGGGCCCACATTCTTTAAAGAGAAATCGCGAGCCGTGCTTCACTCTTGGGGTTCACGCGTTGATCTGGCGGAAGCACGTGAGAGGGATTTGCCCTTTTCTCTCGTGCTCTCACCGGATCAGGAAATTCCCGCGTCCGCTTCTGAAGCGCATCTGGATGCCTCTTCTGATCGGCGCCGGAGACCTCCTCCCTTCTCTCCAGTGAGTTTACCACCCCGGGATGCTCCTCTCGTGGCGAGCGAGAGTGTGAGGAATTACTGGAGGTGGTAACCATTGCAGTCAAACGCCTACATCTCAAATGGCCTCAGGACGACAGATTTCTGTTGGGTGGCTGAGGTGAGGGACTTCAACGAATGTCCCTCCCCTTTTTTGGTGATCTCCATGATGAGGTAACTCGTTCATGGAGCAAAGCTTATTCGTCCCGCATATTTGTGACAATGAGGTCGATTTATTCGACGATCGTTGATGCAAGCACGCAGGGCTACATGATGATGCCCCAGATTGAGGAGACACTTGCGAGCTATCTTTCTCCTGGATGCTCATCTTCGCTAAAGAAGCCTAAACTCCCCACTAAGCCGTGTAGACTAACATCTTCGCTAGTGGGGAAGGCGTTCCAGTCAGCGGGTCAGGCCGGTGCAGCGTTGCATACCATGGCGGTGTTGCAGGCATATCAGGCTGGTCTACTGAAGGACCTGAGCACTGGCGGGTCCATCGACCAGCAGGCTTTTTCAGAGCTTTGCTGAGCAACGGATTTGTCTCTCCGTGCCACAAAGCAGACGGCCCATGCCATTGGCCGTTCCATGGTTGCCACGGAGGGGACATAGCAAGGACATTCTATCTCGTCTTCCGGCCTATTCAGTGATGCTGTGAATACCGTCACCAATAGGTTTCAGAAGGCGAAACGCTCCTAGGAGGCTTTTCTGAGGTTTTTTCCCCGCCGTGCTCAGAAGTTGGGACTGTTGGCCACCCAGTCCCGACTAGGTCCGATTCTAGTGAGGCGTGAATCGCAGAAGGAGAGCGTGGCGAGGCGACCACTCCCTCGCAAAGACTGGGGTACGACTCGCCGTGCTTCTCAGTCTGCCTTTAAAAGACCGGACCTGAGGAGCATGATCTCCTCAAAGAAGAGGTCCTGAGGCTGGTGAAATGCCAGGACCATGAGGGTGTCTCAGGAGGCCGCCGAAATCTCCGCCACCATTGGTGCTCGGAAGAGTGGACATCAAAGGTTGGCTGTGGCCCCTTTTGAACCTCTAGGACTTGTGCCTATTATGCCTCCTCACCCGAATTATCTTCAGAAAGTTCCATTTTTGATTATGCAACCAGTTGTTCTGAAACCTTCTGTCCTCCGCCGTCTAATACTCAGGAGCAGGAAGGTTTTCACTTATTGTGTCCAGTACGAGCGCTACAGATTTATGTCCACTGCACTAGTCAGTGGCGCAAAGAGGAGCAGTGCTTTATATGTTATGCCGCAACCGGGTGTGCGGCTGCCACTAGACAATCTACAGTAGGTCACATTAAAAGGGTGAGGGATCCCTAACCTATGAGGTGCATGGTCACACTTCACCTCTAGGAGTTAGGGCCCATTCAACTAAGGGGTTTGCAAGGTGTTCCCTTGGAGCAAGTGTGTGATGCGGTAGGCTGGTCCCCTCCGCCCACTTTTCTCAGAGTTTATAGTTCGAATATCCATGCTACTCCATGCTTACGGTCCTAGAGTCAGCATCCCACAATCAGGTCTGTTGAAAGGGCCAAGTTTTTGGCGTGTTTGACACAAATGCTTCATTGATCCTTTAACCTTCTTTAATTTTGAATAAAATGGCACCCCTACAGTATGTGCCCACACAATGCATATAAAAAATGGATTTATTTAAGTCTGAACAAAAAAAAACAGAATGTCAGATCACGCAGAACATAAAACTTCACAGGATAAGCATTTGCATACATTACATAAAGAATAACATGCAACCTACAAATGTAAACCAAACATAAACAGTTTTTTTTGCAACAGTGTTTCAGCCACAAAGTAGACATGCTAATATTCTTCTTTTTTTTCTCAAGCAATTCCTACAAAACCAAGAAATCCAGGAAGATTACACCAGGAGCTTGTTATTTAGAGATTGCAGTCTTGCTGAGCAGTAGGTGCCAAGCCTGAAAAAGACTTTCTGTATTACCTCAAAGGTGTATTCTCTTCCAAATTCTTTTGGGTACTCAATGTTCCAGACACATTAAAGGCCAAAGAGGAGAGGAAATGCACTCGGAAGGTCACTGATACTTTCAACAAAAACATTTTCCTTTAGGACAATGGCAAAGCAAATAATGTCTGGTGGTGAAGATTGAGCTCCTCCATCATCTTCTATCACAGGATGTCAGAATGACCACTTTTACATCCTGTGTGTAGTTTCTTTCAGGAACAGTACCTTGTTGAAAAAATGAAGCATTCAGGAATCTGCTAAAATAAGCAACAATAGCTACAACAATAGCAAGTAACTTTTTGGCATTGTGATGAAATTAGTATACTGTAAATTTACCCCATTAAGATGATGTGAGCACTGAGCTGTGGTTACCTGAGCTGCTTCTACAGTAGCTAGCAGGTCATTTGTTCTAAAAGATTTTTGAAAAAATTTTGTTTGAATAATTCGCTTGATCTTTCCTGTTAAATTCGATTATTTTAACTATTCAAACAAGACCATATTTTGGTGTCTGTGCAAATAGACGGATTGGCAGGTGCACTGTAAAAAACCCAATTAGATAAATGTTGAATGAATTAATATTGCACACAAACTCCTGTTACAATGGACTCTTTTTTATGTCTGCCCCATTCAAAAGAAATGTTGTGTCTAACATTTAAAATAATATTGTAATAAAAAAGAATCAATCACTTGAACCAACTACATCAATGGGAGACAACTTACTTTATTGAATAGATGAAAAGTTGGGCTAAGTCAACCCTAGGGAAATATAATTGAGTCCACAACCAATACTACCTGAGCTGACTTAAATATTTGAATTATACAGTAAGTTGTGTTAACTTAAGATTTTCAACTGAGTAAAATGTAAAATGATTTTTTTGGCCAGCAAATTTCTCTAAAAGTTAAGTAAACTTAAAAAAGCAGTGCAACTTGTTACTAAACTTTTTTATGTTAAGGTGTCTTTTCTTTTTTTTTTTTTTACAGTGTAGCGGCAAAACTTTTTTATCCCAATTTTGGCAAAGCAAAGGCATGTCCAGCCTCTGAAGGCTTAAAGGTCTTAATGTATTCCTCACTAAATGCAACCAAACCAACACATTTGTAACAGTCCACCTCGACACTTTAAGGAGGAAATGTAGACAGGTTTGAACAGCAGAAAGTGCGATACGATGTTTGGCTCCAGCAATGTTTAGGCACAGAGTATAAAAAAGTAAATTCTTTTAAAAAGTGAAGCTCTTTCAAGCCTTTTTTATTATTTCATGCTGATGAAAACAGCTTATAGCTAATGAAGAAAAAAAAACAGGTATCTAAACTTTATGTTTTCAGTACTTGTTTGGGACACTTACTGCATCAGTGTGGTATGGCATTCGTTTCTTTTTCTCCTTAGGCCAGTGTAGTCTCCAACACTTCTCATATTGTCTCTGGTTGAGGGGTTGTTTGCTACTAGGATTGCAACACTGGTATTTCTTGAAGGCATCTGTGCTTGGTGGCTCTTGATGACCTGACTCAAGGTTCACTCCACTCCTTGTGAAACTTTCCCAAGTTCTTGAATCAGCTGTGCTTTTCTTAAGATTGTGTTCATCCCTGTTACTTGTGCACCTTTTCTTACAAACCACACTTTTCATCCAGTTGACTTCTAGTCAACATTAAGTAAATATACTTCCATAAAGCACCGTCTGTGGCTTTAACCTCCTCGTGGATGGTGTTGATGATCATCTTCTGGAAAACTTCCCCATGTGTGAAATGAACTAGGTCTCAAGCTACACAGCGTTTATACTGTATGAATTGTAAGTTATTGAATCTCGATGTTAAATATTCTAATATTTTTAGATATTTTAGAACTTAAAACAAACAAGTAATTGATCTACTGTAGAATAGAGTTTCACTTTTTAAATTAAATTTAAAAAGAAAATTTACTTTTTCACAATATTCCAATTGTTCCCAAATTTTCCACTATATAAAGTTGAAAATAGATATTAGACTTTAAAAATAGATAGTAAATAGATTAATGTCTAAATAAAATTGGTGTCATTTTTATACAAGGGGTGTTCAAGTCAAAGCGAGACTTTTGATTGTGCAGAATAATAGAACACAGTTATAAGAGTAAATGCTCCCTTTATTTCTCTCTTTATATATATTTGTTTCTATATATAAAGTCATGCATTGTCCTGCAAGAACAAAATTACTTTTGTTGATCTGTTTTTCTTGAAAGCATTCCACTGGAATGTTTCCCGGAATGCATTGGGCTCCGAGCTACATCAGCCAGGATCATCATTCATGGACATTCAAATGTTTTACTGTGGGTAAGAGTCTTATCAACGTACTGTGCTTGAAGTCTTCTGCAAATGTCAATTGGTTTCATGTCTTTTTTCAAGAGAATTTTCATCACAAATCCTGCTTTGCCTTGAATGATTTTTTTTTATTACATTTACTCAATTTTACCGTATATGTCAAATTTAATTATTTAAGGTCTGCTAAATTTCTTTTTACTGACTTTTGCTCAACTTATGAAGTATATTTATATGATTTTGCAACTTTTATATGTGTTCAATATTTTTAAATGTAGAAATGTTTCACCAAAAAAAAAAAAGCCTGAGTAAAGCACAGTTAAATTTTTTTTGAGTGTAAACCCAGCACTATACCTCTGAGTACAAGGTGCTACAGTCTTTTTGTGCTTCATGATGATGGAGGTCAGGAAAAAGTCAACTAGCACAGATAAATTGAAATAGAACACTTTGTGCTACCTACAGTATATACAAGCTTACAAGGAGAGTCTGCATATTCTCACCATAGGCTCTTTATCTAACTTTGTATATACTGTATATTGGATGCATATGTGTTCAGTGCACCAAGAAGCTTCATCTTCAGATTGATTGTAGTTATTCTCTGGATGGTCCAAGGACAGTGCTGGCCATCGATATCTGACAAGGGCAATCAGTTGTTCCTGCTCAGTTATGTCCTTTTGACACAAGGACTATTTTCAGGCAGGCTCAGATTCTTTTCCTACAACCTCTTCCTTCATGGCCTTGCTCTTCTGTTGCAAGGAATCTTCCCTCTGCCCAGCTGAGTGATCAGGCAATTCACCTCAGATCCTTAAGGGATTTTAAGACTTTTTTCCATCCTCTGGGCCATTTATTTCCCATTTGTATTCAAAGTTCTACATCATACAGTAAGTGAAGACAAGAATAGGAAAAGTTAATGACCACTGGGAGATTCAGCATATATGCACTGGTGGTGTATCTGTGGAAGTGCTTGGAGAGCTGAACATACTGTAGATGCATTGTCAAAAGATGACATAGACAGATCTGATCTCCTGAGTTCAGAGCAGGCATAATAGAGAATTTTCAACACTGCTTTTTCTGTTGGCAACTGGCAAATATCTGTAAAATATACTTAGATACTGTAGACTACATTCCTCCTTCTGCTCAGGTTTTCTCTAGAGAATTTAATTAAAGGTACACAATGATCCGATTTGGTCAGCTGAACTGATTTGACATTTTACATTTACAGCATTTGGCAGAAACCCTTATCCAGACGACTTAAATTTTTCACATAATACAGTACATTCATGCAGGTGAAGGTTAAGGGACTTGCATAAGGGCATTACTGTAATAACTTATTGTTTTGGTCCCGGGACCTTCCGAACCATAGCACAATGCCTTAATGAGTGATCTATCCCTGCCCCTAATTTTTTCTCTTTTTTTTCTGGAGATATTATCCCATTTATCAGCCTTGCTCACAAACTAAAAAAAACGCGAACAAACTGTGGCAAATAAATCAGGATTACTTGTTTAGCCAGTATGTTAGGTCTGTTTAGAGTATTTTTCCCTTTAAAATAACTTGTATAAAACAAGTAGAGTTTAAACAGAATGGTTTTCAACACGTCTTGCTAGCTACTGTACCTGTAAACAAAGAGAGGTGGTGGTGGTGGTGGGGGGGGTTGATCTGTCTATTAAACAAATACTATGTGGATAGCATGGGCTATCATGGGCACATACTGTTCTAGTCTTTTTCCATTCATCACCTATCCAATTTCAGCTCTCGTGATAGTATCAGATTCCTGTTACAGGAGTGGAATTTAATATGCTCTTCTGCTGTTATAGCCAATCTTGCTTTTTTTCTCACAACAGTTATAAAGAGTGATTATTTGTACTTTTATAAACTTAATGTCAGCCCAGACCACTCTGGTCATTCTCCTGTAAACTCTGTCTCATCAACAAGGTGCTTCAGTCTGCAGAACCTCAATTTTTTTACCCCATAAATAAACACTTTGTATAAACACTAGAGACTCTGATGTCCATCTACAGGAACCACTATTTTTCTTTAAGTCAAGTAAGATTAAATTATACTGATATCAAGCCTAGCTGTATTATTTAAAAAATATAATAAATAAATTACTTCCATCCTAGTCGTGTTTCTAGTATGTTTGTCCTTCAGAAACCAACTGATAAATTATAAGTTCTATGTAGTTCCTTTTTTTTTTTTTTTCTAAAGATGCTTTGCAACAATGACTAAATGATTAAAAGTACTATATAAATAAAATGTTATTGAGTTGAATTGTATTGCATTGAATTGAATTAAATTGAATTGAAGCCTTGGGTGCATTGTCTTGCCCCAAAAAATAACCATTTTGCATTTATTTTTTTACTTTTTTTTAAGTATTACATTAAAAGCAATAATTTTATGACCACGCCTTGATCCGCAAGACCTCTGCCAACATTGATAGTGGATGAGTGGTGTGGGTTGGTGGGTGGGGCCCCTCTGAATCAGACTTGTGTCCGGCACATCTTACAGATGCTTGATCGGATTGGGATCTGGGAAGTTTGTAGGGCCCAGTTGGTGGCTTTGGGCTCTTTGCCTTCTGGGCCGTGCGTGGTGGGCTGTGGTGCATTGGGTGCTCTGGAACCTTTCTGTGATGGTAAGCCTAATTTTTTTTTGTCTTTTTTTGCCAGTCGTATTCAATTCACCTGGTAGAAGTGTCAATGTTATTGCATTACATGCATGATATTATACTAAGTACAGTATAGCTGCATACCTTTCTATTTTCTCTTTTTCTCCTATTACTTAATTTTTTTCCTAAACTGGGCATTTGATGTCTTTGACCTTTTCCGTTTTTGTGGGGTGAGGGTTTGGGGGGCTTATAGTGTCTTTCTATGTGTGGGATGCCAGACTTCAGTTCCCAGCAGGGATTCTTACAGTAGTTTCCTAGTCAGGTTTCTGCTTTAGGAAGTTGTATGGATGTCATGGTGAGATGGCAGATTCACAAGTTTCATGTTTACTTCTTAATTCTTGATGATGAAGAGCTAATGCTAACTTTGGTTAAAGTCCATAGTTTTATCTTTGTTCTTTGTTTTGGTTTTGCTTGGTAAATGTTAATTGAACTTAAAGCAAAACCTGTACTTACAGTACATTTGCGATATTCATTCCTGACCTCACTGAAATCCTGCACTCTTTAATTTGAGTGATGTTCGTGTGAGTCCTGCTGCTTTGTCTACTAAATGTTGAAATTAAATTAAACTGTTAAACTGAGTTATTGAATAGGCACCTGACTGTCTCATGTCTTAAACGTATTTCTAAGTGGCTAAGAAACAGCTTTTTATTGTAGATATGTTTGAAGTCACATGAATCACACTTAAAGGAGAATTTCTTGTAGGTGCTTTAAAATGACATTTTGAATGATGACATTTATTGAACCTGCTGTTTTAAAGCAGCACACACAATCTGTGTAGAAGCAGAGCTATCATGGTACTATGGTGCATGTGGTGCCTTAACAGAAAATCTTTGCTTTTGTTGGAGAATGTGCAATTTTGCTATGGGTTTTTAAATCAATCAATTAATTAATTAATTACATTCTTGCAACAGTCCCTAATTATAAAAATTGTCAATTCCAATGGTTGATTAAATTAAAAAGGAAAAGTCCTAAAAGGAAAAGGCCTTATCTGAGCCTGGGCAGAAAAAATGGCTGACATAATTATTTATTTAATTTTAATCAAATTATAATTTAGGCTTATTAATAAAATGAGCAATATAATTAATTATGATATAAATAAACTTTTATGGTTGACATGGTGTTTTAGTGGTTAGCACTTTTGCCATGTACCTCCAGGTTCAGTTCACACTTCACACCAGGGTCTCTGTGTGCATGGAGTTTTTCATTTTCACCCAGTGCTTGATGGTTTTCCTCCGGGTACTCCTGTTTCCTCCCACAGTCCAAAGATATGCAGATTAGGCTAACTGGTATTCCATAAATAATTGCAATGGCTTTCACCGTTGGTGAACTTTTTTTAAATAACATTGAATGAACAACTAAACACAATGTTTAGTTGAGAAGATGTCAAATGTGTGCAAATATTCATGTAAAAAAATACATTAAAATATAATATTTTTTTATTTCCATCTGAAACAATTGTCTTTCGGAATTTTTGGCCGAATAAAATTGTTTTCTTATTTTGTTTTAACAGACCAACTGGTGTTTTTGGTTCACCGTCAAATCCGGGATGCTGTTGCTTCTTGGGTCCACCTGCTGTGGCCGCTAAATCTGCGATTAGCATTCCGGTCACAGCGCCATAAACTGCGAGTCATTCTCCTTCCCGCGGCAAGCAGGACGGAACCCATTTTCCCCCTTTAAGACGCCTCTTGCGAGGCAGCAAGAGAACACTGTGAAGCTCTTCCTATGAGACGCACCACATCACAGGGCTTTAAGCCCATGATTCATCTCGCCTCATATCCTCAAACTGGGCTTGATGACAACAAACAGGAGGTGGAAATGGAAACGATATTTTTAGTCTTTTTATGTATGACACGTGGGCGTTCATGATGTTTTGGGATTTTGGTTATGGTTTAAAAGGGGAAAAAATGCCAGATTAAAAAAAAAACACTATTGTGCATATTATTTTTTATTAACAGATTTAAACATTGATGAATATTTAGAATCTGTGTTATATGACAGGACAAGGTACTGTAAAACAATGTGTTGTTTAACAAAGAAAGAAATATAATCATTGGGATTTGTCAAGCTTTCTCTTAGGAGATGTTTATTTAGCACTTATACAAAGGGCAGTCAAGTGGGATTTAACAATTATGAGAGTAAAAACTCCCTTCATAGTTAACTATAGTTAACTCCCTTCATAGCTAACTCTCTATATAGTCCCCTACAACACTAATGCACTTATCCCAGTGTTTCAGTTTTCCCAGTACACCGGAGCCATGATCAGACTGCCTGCTTCACATCTTCACACGCTGGCCTCTCACATGGCACAAACATGTGGAAATGACTTGGAGTGAGGGATGTGGTGTTGGTGAATGACACAGACACATGCGACTCTTCTGCAAGTTGACAGGTTCTGTCGATTTTTAAGGATCAGGTGTTCCACTCGCTGAATGTTAATTGCAACGACTGCAGTGGACTCCAAGCCATCATGATTCATGGACATACGGCCTTCTTTAAAATGTTTGCACCATTTATGTTTTACTGCGGCTAGGCGTCTATCACCGTACTGTGCTTAAAGTCTCCTGTACATATCAATCAGTTTTATGCCTGCATTCACCAGAAATTTAATCACAAGTCTCGATTTGACCTGAACACCCCTTGTATTATTTTTAAACATACTCATATTATAATCATTCAGCCAGTTGCTCCATATATACATCATTCTCCCATGTCAGGCAGGCTGTTGTGGTAAACAAGAGACCACATGCTTTATGTTGGAGATCTCATTTACACATTGGATTACGGGTTTGTTTGCGAGACGCACACTGCGCTAGGCACACTCGGCTGGATAGATGTTTTGAAAGCCCTTGTTGGCAGTCGTGGTGCATTGAACAATGCGCATACACACCCACTAACGCACACCTTGTGTGAGGATGAATGCACAAGTTACGTCACAGCACTTCTGCTCATACTTGGATGGAAGCTTTTAGTGGCAAAACCTGACAGCATACACATAAAAAAATGTGTCATCAGATTTTATTTATTTATTTATTTTGCATTACACACGTTTCATAACCCTATTTACCCCGCAGATCCGACATTAATAAAAAAAAAAAAGCGAGCCAAACATCAAAAAGTCAACAAAACATTAAAACAGAATCACAGAGTGTTTTGATGTGGCTCGGAAGGATTTATTCATGATATCCTCTAGGTGTGTGTGCGTGCCTATATTCAGAATTCATTTAGGAGTTATTACTTCGCAGCAAACAAGGCAGCAGTATGAAGGAAGAGAAAGAAAATGGGATTGCCCCTATGCGTCTTTCTGTCTCGATGTCTCTCCTCAGCTGTCATTTAGCCCAGAAATCAGGGTGTAAATCCCGTTTAGGGTTTGCTGAACCGAGAAGCTCGCTCTCAGATACTTAACGTCTACTTGGAGGAAAAAGGACAGAGGCCAGACCACCCATGACAGCTGTATTAGATAGACTTTTCCTCCAGAGAGACTGGAGAGATGCTTTTTCTCCTGTTCAGGGCAGGTACTATATGGACAGGAACATGTCGGGCCCCGTTGCCTCGATAAATTGTTGTTGACGCTGCCCTCAGGAGATGTGCAATCGTGCATTAGCTCCGTAGGTCACAGGAAAAGGAGCAGAACAGCTGCTTTTGTCTCCTATGGAGCAGTTACATCGCCTCAGCGCTTATTTAGGAGACCCACTTTATTTTCTTTTCCTGAAGATTCGTGTACAGTACAGTACAGTACAATCCGAACCAAGGCCAGGTTCAAACCTGGTATTAACATCCATCTTAAGAGATCTGCGGACAGCCCAAAAGCATACCTGTTTACACCTGCCATTTAGAAAGTCTCCAGTGACCACTTGTGATCTGCTTTTACACAACACACGTTAACCTGGAGAAAACGTTCCATGCACATTTCTTCCATCAATGTTTGCTTTCAAGCAGAAACGTCCCATGAAACCACAAATCTCATGATTTGACCGAAAATCAGCTGAGATGACAAAAGAAGCTGATGACATCTCTGCTTTTATTATGCTGACTCTGTCAGCTTAGTGTTTGAGAACTTTCCCGGTCAACACGGGAAGAAGTATCAATGATGATTTATTTTCCACCTAGGGCAATCATGCAGTCTGGAACATTTCTAGATGCATTAGCATTCGCATTACGCATGTTACGTAATCATATGCAGCCCAGATCATCGGATCGTATGCAACCCAGGTGAAGGTGATTTGAATGATCGGATGTCCGAGTTCAAACCTGTACTTAGCATTGACTAAATACGGTCAGATCACCTTGGACATCCTAATGTTAGGGTGGAATGAAATATCATAGGGTTGGCCCAGCTTCTTACAGTGAGAGTTGTTGAGACAACAGGTAACATTGTGTTTTTTGAAAACTTTGGAGACGCAGACTGATTAAACAAAACAAACAAAAAACTAATTGAGCCAGCAATTTACCTTCCATGAGATGCAATTACATGATTTCATCTTTGTCTTTACAAGACTTCTCTTGTTCTCTTCAAACAGAGAGCTGCTGTGGAGGATTGGGTCATAGGAGTGATGGCTGGCCATTTGTACCTAATAGAGGAGCAAGAACAAGCTGCTGAAGTTGCTGTGGTGTTAAAAGGCTCTGTAGTCCTTGAGGGCCAGGGTGACTATGCAGATATTTTGTGTGTGTGTCTGACACATTGGGAGAAAAGACTTCAAAAGTCAAATCTTTGCTAGTTTTTAAAAATGGTTATAATATTGTAATATAAAATAATCAGTAAGAGACTGATAAGCTTCTGGGGTTATCCAGGTATTTTATTGAACTTAAAACAAAATAGAACCTGTATTCTCCTGTTTTATTTAGATCACTGTTTTAATTTTGACTAGTTTTGGAAGAATACGTTTTTGTAAATAATGTTTGTGTGTTTTAACTGTTGAGGTATTGGCAGGCCAACTTGTTTTTGTAGAAAAACAGTCACTTGACCCAACTACATCAATTGAGCTGACTTAAATATTTGAATTACAAGTTAAGTCAACTTAACCCTGTGTTCACACTGAACACAGCGAGATCGTCAAAGTTCGCTCTCGCCGCCCTGCCGCCAACGCCTGTCGCCGCTCTGACGTAGACCAAATGCCTTCAAAGCAAAGCAATCAAGCTTGTTGATCTTATGGAGACTGACCAAAATGTGGAAGATAACAAGAAATTGATTCATAGAAAGAACTGTAGTGTAGAAATAAACAAATTATAAGGCATTTGTATGGTGTGGCTTCTGTTCATTGTGAATTGCTAGTCTAATTTAATATATTATATTATTATATTATTTTTCTTATTATTATAACATTAGAATCCCTTACTATACTTTGTCTTTAATTAAAATAACATTAATAATTAATAAACACCCGCTATCGCAATAATCAACCTCTCCTCCATTTTGCTTGGGAACTAATGTCGCCGGAACAAAAGTTACAGGACTGCATCCTTAATTGGTTGCCGCTCAACCGCGTCATAGCTCATTACCCAAAAGTTGAGCTGATTTCAACTCCCTTCACCGCTCTCGCCGCCCCGAGCCGTTGGCTCCCATTGAAAATGAATGACTTCCGGCGGATTTGATGTTCTCGCCACGTTCGGTGTGAACGCAAGGTAAGATTTAGAACTGGGTACGTTGTCAACTAAACAGCAATGTGAAATATTTTGTTTGGCCAGCAAATTTCTCTAAATGATGAGTTAACTTAAAAAAGCCGTGCAACTTCTTACTAAATTTTTTTTTTACATTGAGGCAAATCACCTTTACGACCAACTAGGCAAGCCAAGCCACCTGGCAGTTTTTGCAATACAATATATATTTAGAATAGGTTACATGTTGAACATATTGCATTATATGAATTACTTGAAGAAAAGGTCTTCTTGATGTTAGAATGGATGGTAGATTGTTATGAATTTGTTATTCTAATTAAATCTAATGAAGAAGCTAATATTGGCTACTTTAACACTGGCCATTTAAGTTAATTTTACTGTATGTGAATGAAGCAACCGAGTGCAAATGTCCCAGGCTATTTAGTTATTAGTGCTACATGTTTATGTATGTACTGTATGTATGCATTATCTAGTGAAAAGCAATAACCAGGAAAAAAAGATATCATAAACAGGTAAAATGCATATAAATTATAAAACATAATAGACTATTTTACATTTAAAATTACATCTGGCCCTATTTTATTTATATTATTATATATATAATATAAATAAAATATAAATATATAGATCTATATATAGATATATAGATATAAAACAATCCATGTGGATTGTTTTATATCGATTCAGCTCTTGCCTCAGGAAAATCATGGTTGTGCCCTAAGACAGGCTTTGTTGTGCTGTATGAAAATAACTTCATTGATGCAGTTCAGTATGAATGAGTAATATCAATACTTTATGCTCTGTAGTGTGTGTGCGTGTGACATTACACAACACCAGATTAAACATATACTCTTGATAAGTTCCATGATCACTCAAGAATTATATATTTTTTTCTTAATTAATTTAATATGTAGGATTACATGGTCATCTTATCTTGATAATCACACAAATTAGAAAATAAAGCAACTACCTCATTTTAACTTTTCTCTAAAACAGGTATTTGGTTAAAGTTTGCTACACAGCATAGCGAAATTAAAAAGTCAACACTGAGTTACTCAACCTAAATTACATGCCATTGTATAATAGTGTGTAGTTTAATTATAATGGCTAGATTTGCATTTGAACTGACAATTTGTGAATTCAATGTATGCAGGT
Organism: Clarias batrachus; assembly: GCA_003987875.1. Classification (NCBI taxonomy): domain Eukaryota; kingdom Metazoa; phylum Chordata; class Actinopteri; order Siluriformes; family Clariidae; genus Clarias; species Clarias batrachus. The sequence goes on along the minus strand of QMIH01001350.1, from coordinate 15,974 downwards.
TATATGGCCAACACTTAATTAAACTGAAGCTATGAATGGTGTTCAAGTCAAATCAGAACTTTTGATTATACAGAATAACAGTTATAAGGAATAATTCCTTTTATTTATATATATCATCCCCTGCTACATTAATGCACTTATCAAGGTAGAAAGTTTTCTCAGTATGCTTGGGCCATGATCAGACTGCCTGCTTCACGTCTGAAACACTGGCCTCCCAGGAACTCCTTTAATGCCACAAACGTGGAAATGACTGGAAGCGAGGTCAGAAGCGAGGTCCTCAATCTGGGGACAATTTATTCATCAATTTTCAGGCATTCCACTTGCTGAATGTTCACGGAAATTACTTTATACAGTAGACTTAGGGCCTTCTTTAAAACATTTGCACCATTCAAATGATTTTTCTGCAGTTAAAAGTGATTTTATGACTTCAATCACCAGTAATTTCATCACATTTCCCAGTTTGACTTGTATTAAGATCCTTACTTAATTCAAGTGACATGGATGTTCAGGGAAATCTAACTATCAGTCTAGTTTCATAAAGAGGAAAGGGGGGGGGGGGTTGTTTAACTAGTGGAGTGTTTTATTTTATTGTAAATCTACCTAGAAACAAAAGTAGTGGATCATATGTTTATATCAAATTTAAGTCAAATTTAGATTAGCCAAAAAAAAAAAAGAGGTAAACTTACAATGTTGCCATCCATGACATGAGTTAAATGTTAATTTAGGCTAGAAATTTGTTTTAATCACATTTTTATGTTGACATTTCCAGAGGGTTACACAGAAATGCAACTGTTTACACATAAGTTGAACACTTTCCTCCAAGGTAACACCAGAAGGCAAAAATATATTATCAAATGCCCTTGAAATTAAAGATGCAGAATAGTCCTAGAAAACGTTCTCAACTCAAGAGCTGGCTAGCCAGACAGACAGACCTCAACTCAACTCAATTCAACTTCATTTGTATAGCACTTTAACAACAAGAATGCCCCAAAGTGCTTCACATGAATAATAAAATAATATAAAAGAAATAATCACACACATCTCTAATCCAAACACAATATATAAAATTAACATCTTATGTTGGTTTAAACGCCAGAGAAAACATACAAGTTTTTAGATGGGACTTGAACACCCTCATTGATGTGGCCTCACAAATAGTCAAGGGTAGATCATTCCACAATTTGGGTGCCCCCAAAGAGAACGCCTGATCATCCGTGAACTTGCACTTGGTTTTGGGTATAGTCAGCAAAAGTTGATCTAATGATCTGGGAGGTAGGACAGGGCAAGGCCATGAAAACATTTAAACGTGACCAAAAGAACAAACACCAAAACCACTATCTTTTTGTCATTAAAATAGAAAAAAAAATTAGAGCTAATGATGCCTTTATGTCATCTAGAAATATTAACAGAGCCTTAAAAGAGTAGCCTTCCTTCTGTTTTAACAGGAGATAAATCTGACTGTCATCTGCATAGTAGAGAAAGTAGATGTCATGTTTTCTCAGGATATAGCCGAGCAGCAACAAATACAGTACAATGAGAAAAAGAATGGGCCCAAGGATAGAACCCTGTGGGACCCCATATGTCAGAGGAGCTGATGAGGTCTCAAGCTCTCCAAGGTTAACAGAAAATGCTCTATTAATGAGATAGGACCTCAATCAGTCTAGAGCTGTCCCCCTAATTTCCACCCAGTATACTAAGCATGACAGAAGGATGGCATGGTCTACTGTATCAAAGGCAGCTGTTAAATCAAGGAGCATAAGAATTACAGAATTACCAGAATTGGTAATATGATAAATTATCGTTTCAGTACTGTGAAGAGCCTTAAAACCATAAAAAACGACAGTCAGACCTTTAAAAATAAAAAAATCAGTCTTCAGCGGTTGTGAAGATGCAACATTGTGGTGAGCCGGATCCTAATGCAGCCTCAGGTTACCAATTACTTTAAGATTCTGAATAATTAATAAAAACCTTATCTTACTGAACCTTTAACTCAATTGAGAACGTTTCAATCCTAAACATTGCTTTAATGCACTTTATTGAACAGCATCCAAGCTGGTTACTCCAATTTTGATGAACATGCATTTTTATTTTCATTATAAATCTGCACTTTAGGGCTAGCAGGGACCTCCTGGTGTCAAAATGAGGCTGAGGTTTTCCCTCTTTCTTATTACATCACAAAATCCTCATGTATCGTAAACAAACTCTCACTGTCCAAATCAGGCACCGAACATGGTAAAGTAATAACGTTATGATGTTATAGGCGTTCTTTTTTCTTTTTTTTTTTGCATCACTGTTCTGACATTTGTGCATGAAAAGCCCATTTGATCATCATTTTAATGAAATTCTCATTCCAAGCCATCTGAAACCAACAACCCTGCCACGGTCGCAGAAATATTTTTCCCCCATTCTGATGTTTGACGTAATTATTAACTTAAGACTCTTGACACGTATATGTGTGATGTTATGGATTGTGTTGTTGTGCCATGATTTGTTAATTGGATAACTGCATGAGTGAGCAGTGGTGTGGCAGTATATAGATCTTTGTAAATGAAATGTGGCCAGAAATGAATAGAGATCATGAAAAGAGATCACTTAAACCTTTGGTGAAGTTAAATAGTAAAAAAAATAATAATAAAAAACACAGCTTTGTGTAATATGGAAAGTAAGAGCATTTGCCATACACAGTGTGAGGAGAACTCAGAGGATTGGAACTAAACAGCTGTGTGGGCATAGGAAAACCACATGTTGGTGAGACTCATCAGAATAAAGGCTTCAGTCTGATGAGTCCAGATTGTCCCTACTCCAGAGTGATGGTTTGCTATGCACTCACCATGCTTAGTGGCCACTGTACAAGCCTAAGGAAGCAGAGTTATGATACAGTTGCTTCAATTGGTCAGGCCTATGCTCAGCAGCAATATGTTGAATACAATTCAATTCAATTCAATTTTATTTGTATAGCGCTTTCAACAATTGACATTGTCGCAAAGCAGCTTTACATAATCAAAATAAGTAAGTTTGTATGAAATGTGAATGTGTATGAATCAAAATTATAATTGTATAAATTTCTATGTGGCAATAAACTGGTCAGACCAGAAATCCAGGATTTAAATTGTGGATGAGTGGTTCACACATGAACTGACCACCATACTGTGTGCTGTAATCAAAGCTGAAGGTGGTCGAATGAAATCTTATCGTCTGCGACTGTTTTTGTTTACAATTTCCATCACTTGCCAAACACACACACACACGCACACGCGCGCACACACACACACACGCGCGCGCACACACACACACACGCACACATTATTATGCAAACCTTGTATATTTGCACTGTATTCAGTGTTCATTGTGACTTTAAACACTTGATTTCTTTGGTTGCTTGTGGATAACAGCATGTAAGAAGCAGCATGTATGTGGTTCTATGCTCATAATGATCTTTAAAAACCTTTTCAGCATGGAAGGGAATAAAAACAAAATCCTGCAGAAATAAATCAGCTTAGTGGACAGAATTAGAGGCGAAGGCTTTAGAGCCAGGGTAGGATTAAGGAAAATCATGTGCAATAAGGAGCAAGTGATCAAGAGTGACTGGAAAGCCAGAGAGAGAGAGAGAGAGAGAGAGAGAGAGAGAGAGAGAGAGAGAGAGAGAGAGAGAGTACAAATTCTGGAGGAGATAGAATCGACTGGACCTCAATTAAGACCATGAAAAGAACAACAAACAGAAAATTATTTTTACTAGTTTTTACTAATTACAAGTAATTTTTATACTATTTTTCTCCCAATATGAAGATTACATATTAAGAGTTAAACTTTTACTCCCTTGTGTTTATATTATTATTATTATTATTATTATTATTATTATTTTATTATTATTATTATTAKTAKTAKTAGTAGTAGTAGTAGTAGTATTTTGTAAATCAGCTAGCATAGCTTTTTACAAGACCCCTTTGAAATTGATTTCATAGTGAATGTTTTAGCCTGAAAATATATCTGCTTCTGCCAGGCGGTTACAATTCAGCCATCCATAGACAAAGAAAGTAAGGACATGATTTATGTTTAAATAGATTTAAATAATGTATCCTAAACATAATTCTCCCATATTTAGGAAATAGTACACAGTTAATTACATTAATATATTTAGACACACTTACAATGGAAGATACTTTTTTAAATAATTAATTGATTCATTCATTCATTCATTTTTAGTATTGACATTGCTTCAAATAACATAAGTTACACACTCTTCGATTTCATTCAATCACCTTTAGCATTGATTGCAGCAACAATGTGGTGTCCAGTTAATGTATAAAATGTTTCCTCATGCTTCTAAAGCCACTCTTTTATAATCAAAGTCCTGGAATATGCCTGTGCCATCAGGGAAGAAAAACACGGTAGATGTGATAACCTGGTCATTCAGTAAATCCAGGCCATAAGCTGACTTTATTTTAGTGCCACATAACATTGCTGAGTCTAGCCCTGACCAACTGAAGCAACCCCAGATCATAACACTGCCTCCAGAGGCTTGTACAGTGGGCATTATGCATGATGGGTACATCGCCTCATGTACTTCCCTTCTGACCCTGACACACCTATCACTCTGGAATAGGGTCAAACTTGACTCATCAGACCACATGACCCTTTTCCATTGCTCCAAGGTCCAATCTATAGCTAACTGAAGCCTTTTAACTGATGAGTCTCACTAACAAGTGATTTTCTTATGGATGCACAGCTGTTAATTACCAAGCCTGAGAGTTCACATCCCATTTCACTGCATATCATACTGTGTATGGTTGTGTTTCAAATCTCAAATCTCCTTAGTCGTTTTCTTTGCTTGATGCAGCCCAATAATTTGACCCTTCTGAAACGGTGACTTTTTTTAGGGCCTGGCAGTATAAATTAGTATCAGGATGTTAAAATCTGGCTGCCAGTAGAGGAGGTTCCAATAAAGCCATCCATATATGGATGATGTATCAAGATTATAACCTCAACCATCCACTAAATACAAATGAACAGAAAAAGGTTGTAAGACACATAATCAATATTGGATCTCAGCAAACCAAGAGTCCTGTTCAAAATTTGTGGTTGTCCAAAAGCATGTCATAATACAAACATGCATAAACTATATGGGCAAACCTATGTGAATACCTACAGTATGTGAAAAGAGGAACTGAATATTTACAATAACAAACAAATGTAATCACAGACTATGTCTGGATTTGTGTTCATTCAGTTACAAGAGCAGTCATTAAGTCAGAAACTAATGGTACGCGAGAACACCTGGGGCTGAGTCACGCTTCCAGTTCATCCAATTGATGCTTAGGGCTGAAGTCAGGGCTTCAGTCAGGTTGCAGGACAGTCGAGTTCTTTCACATTGACTTCGTCATGGATCTTACTTCGAGCACAGGAACATTGTCATGCTAGAATAGGTCTTCTTAATTCAAGTTAAAGTGAAGATAAATCTCAATGCTCCAGCAAACAAAGACATGCAATATGGAAACTTGTGAGAAGAGTTTTAAAGAAGAATCACATGTAGCTGCGATTTTGAGATATAGCCAACTTTTGCCTGTATAGAACAATACAGGAAGATGCTCGGGGAGTGGGGCGGGTGCTTTTGCTCCACCAAATATTATGTTTAAACTTATTTTTAAATGTACTCTAACATGCAGTATGTTGAAGCACATTTTATGTGTAATTCATTTTAGTGTGCCATTAATTGTGGAATCGATCCATCCTTCTAGGAACCTCTGTAGTCCTAGACAACAGTCCAATGGTGGAGGCCAATGGTGAGTGCCATTTTATTTAGTCAGATTTTATGACAGTGATAGGACCTTCACACACACTATGGGCAATTTGGAAATGCCAATTAACCTAATTTGCAGTGGAGGAAACTGGACTACCCGGAGAAAACCCACCAAGCACAAAGAGAACGTGCAAACTCCGTGCACACAGACCCAGTGGTGGAAATCGCACCCGGACATTGGAGGTGCAAGGCGTCAGTTGTGGAATAGACTATATATTATAGTGTATATCTTATATAGCTGTGGGATCCCTATATGGCTTTGCTTGGGGGAGAAAGAGAGAGAGAGAGAGAGAGAGAGAGAGAGATAGAATGTGAGTGAGAGAAAGAGGGAGCGATAGAGTGAGAGAGAGAGAGAGAGAGAGAGAGAGAGAGCAGTGACTCATGAGCGCAGATTCTCATCCGAATTTATTTTTTAATCCCAGCCGCTCGCGACCGGGAGGGAGCTGTTTCTCTTCTCTCCATCATCTCCTCGGTTTATCCCCCACTCACCGTTCTTCATTCGCGTGTTATTTGAACTTCACGTTCCAGCTTCCTCTTCTCCTCCACCCCCCCACCCACCTCCCGGTTTAAGTTGGAGCGCGTGATGAGCGCTTGGGTTGCAGCCGTAGCCGCCCGCGCGCCTCTGGATCGGTGCAACGGAGCACGCGGACAGCAGCGGAGCCGGGCCGTGATGTAAAACACCAATGGAGTTAGGGATTTATGACAGAACATGGGGAAGATGAGCGTCCTGTCGCTGTGTTTCCTCTTGTGCGCCGATCTACTGGATTTAGCCTTCGGTGAGTGACGGACGTCCGTGCGTGTGCGCGTATGTGTGCGTGCACAAACACACACGCACACACACGGATGGGCGCATGCATGCGTGTGTGTGTGTGTGTGTGTGTGTGTACATGTCTGGATTGTATGTGTGATGTACCTGGAACAACGGAGACAAGTCAAGAAAACCAAAACCTCCAACATTTGTATTATTCTTTTTGAACGGATGCATACGATGTTACTGGAAAGCATGCGCCGTCCATGCAGCGTTATTAACCATCCTGTGACGTCTCGTAGTGCGTGGATTCAACTTTTACGCATTTTGAATCCCTAGCTATGCAGCAAGATTAGTATTCGTCGGAACGCGCTGGGGTTTTTTTTTTTTTTTGTCGTTTGGTTTGTCATGTTTGTTGCGAATTTCGGATCATTGCCTGGTGTGCTAGAAGAGATTTAAGAGCAAACCGCTTTGGAAAGTGACGCCACGGTGCTTGTAGATGTTAGTATTTTCCCTAACAATTGCTTTATTTGTTGCGTTTTGCGTGGCGCGTCTGGCGGATATGTGAGACTTTTACGCGCTGGCACACAGACACTACGACGCAGAAGAATAAAAGGGCATTCAGAGTAGACTTTATTGACAGCTTCATCAAGGACTCGGCGGATCTACACTCTGTTCAAATCTGTCTTTCTGTTTTCTAACAGTAAAATGGGAATCGGACTTTATGGAGTTTGTTCGTGCCGTCGGCGCTGTTCCAACAACCGCATGCCATCTCCAATAGACGCTCATCCAAAATATATATCCTGCTTGTATTTACAACACACACAACCCTAGGGACAAGCACACTGCAGTACATTCATACCAGTCCACTCGATTTTTACTGAAACTGGATGCATTTTCTTTTGCCCTCCCCCTCTTGAGCTTCTTGAAATTACACATCGAATAATAAAAATAATAATAAAAATAGAAGGCAAAAATCCATTTACTTTCTAAAACCAGAACCGAACTCATGAGTGGCAAAAGGGTCTTGTACATACACCCCTGGCAAGCTTACTCAAGAGAAATAATATCCAAAAAAAGACACTAGGAGGCATCAAAGCAGGATGAAGAACTGTTGCCTTTGTCTTTAATCGTTTTCTGAGCAAAACTAAAATGTTTATGTAGATATTATAATGTGTGTGTGTCTGATTGTGTGTGTGTGTGTAGTTCGTGTCTCTTTGGAATTTTAGACTGTCACATGCATGTCTTCCTTACTGCATTCATTCATTCACCATCAGGGTCTTGGATTTGGTCAGACAAATTCATGGATTTCCAGGAAGACTGGGCACGAGGCGGGGACTTCGATCCACACAGAGCACCATGTGCACACATTTACACACTCATTCACACCTTTAGCATAGCCAATTCACCTATCAGCAGGTAATTGGGAAGTGGGAGGAAAACAGAGAATCTGGCAGAGAAGCCACTTTTTTTTTTCTACTTCCACTTTCTATAAGCTTGAACTTTTCTAATTCCGCTGGCAGAATATCATTTAGACTCTTTCCATAATTAAGGGTGGAATTAGTGAAAAGATTCACCTATTAAATGAGTTCCAAGAAATGTTTCAGAGCTTTAAATCAGTAAAAGTAGAATTAGACTTAGTTAACTAGAATTAGTATATATTTGCTTATATTTGTTTTACTGTCCTCTCATAATAGGAAATGCTAAACAAATCTGACTATATCTGACACAATTTCACCTTTTAAGATTCCCCCTTTGCAGTTATATKCAAGAAAATAATATTTATGTTTGCCTCTGGTTGTCCAGAAGTACAGTAGGTTTTTCACTCATGTAAAGTCACTGACCTTACTGAATAATGTGCTTTGAACAACAAAATAAGACTTGCTGTCATTATTCCAGAATCCTAAGAGATTACGAACCATCACAAATTTAGATTTCTATATGTGCACATCTAAACATTGTACTCTGAYCTGAAATTTGCTGTCCCAAAGTTAAATTACGATGTTACAGTTACAATAAAAGTTCCAAAATATCCTTAAGGTGCTTCTTCAAGGCCTCAGCCATCTAGGCTTTTTTTAAAATGTTCTTTTTTTAATAGAGGAAATGAGGAAATTAGCTCGTCATCGGTTCTTTGGAAGATGCTCCTGCACTCAGAAATGACATTTCAAGCAAATTGTTTTTTTTTTTCCTTATAATAAGAAACATTAGGATCCGAGTGGTTGGTTATTTTGTGTGGTGGTAGTGGTAGTTCTCTGTTAATATTACTATATGATGCCCGGATGTGTTGGCGCACTGTCATTCACACAGCATAAAAGTGGCAATAATTCAGCCGGAATTGTGTTGGAGGATTAGGAGATGCATTAGAGGCGGCATGGTAGTGTAGTGATCAGCACTGTGGTCTCCTGCCTCTATGGTCCTGCCTGTTTTCCGAGATGTTCTCCCCATGCTTGGTGCGTAATCCGGTTTCCTGCCACAGTCCAAAGACATGCAGATAGACTAATTGGCATTTCTAAAAAAAAAAATGTAAGTGAGTGTGTGCTTGCTTGAACTCTGCAATGGATCGGCACCCGATGCAGGGTGTACCCAACCTAGTGCCCAGAGTCCACTGGGAAAGTCTCTAGGCCTCCCATGACCCTGTACAAGATTGTACAAATGGTTGTGTGARTAAGATGCATTGGTAGGCTGTGAGCGTTTTTGTTGTCTAGATCTCTCATTAGACCATACAGTAGAACTTCACTGATTAATTTGTGAAACTGCGTTTGTCTCTGTGCAAGACTCCTAATGGGCGGCCATTAGATTTATTCGGGGTCTGACTCATATGACTGGCAGCAATTTGCCAGTAATGTACTGTAATGATGTGTACAGTTAGCTTAGCAGTTAGAGTGCCAGTCAGATTGCTGTCGAAAAATCTTCAACATCACTGCAATATTTGCGGAAAGTTGTTTAACACATCCAGTCTATAAATAAGCAAATAAGCAAGAAATAAAATAACAAAGCATGTTGTTATAGGAAAATACTCAACTGCGACAATGACATGGTTATCATTATGCTATAAGACCACATCCAAAGTATTTCCACTTACCCAGCATCAGAGGTTGCAAAGATTTACTTATTTATGAATGATTTCTTGTGGTTCCCCCCCCCCCCATTTCTGGTTACATTTAATGCTACAAATCAAGTTATTGCTTACAGTACATCCCTCTTTTACCATACCCTCTTAGACTCTTATTGTAAATAATGACACTGGAGACTCCTTCCAAAAATTCCCGTAGAAAATGTCACCATATCTGTAGCTCACGGCAGATGCTTCTCTGTGATTCCAACAACTCAGTGACTACACATCACCTCTAGCACCCTGAGGGTTCTACGGGTCATACACCACTCCAAGTCTTCCATTAAGCAAACCCGAATGAGATGAGGGCTGCTTGGCTTGGTCAAGTACGCCTCAGTTCAAGCACTCATCATTACCACAAGAGCAGCATCCACATCACCGCGAGTCGTGGTATCATTCATACACCTCAAGGTTATCTTKCTGTCCCTTTTAAAAGCTATAGTAAGTCACAAGCTTGTCATCTGTAATGGATTTAGCTTGTTGTTGGTTTTTTTCTTGAAGTCCTAAATGGTTGATGCCAATATCAATGTAGTACTAGCTTAAAACTGGAGTCGATGTTGTGTTTTAAGTAATTGTGATCAGACAAAGAAGTGAGAAATGTTTTATTTAGGCTTCTTTCTATCCATGTCTTGCGTCCTGCTTACGAATAACTCATACCGTATGAGCTAGTTGACCAAATGTGATGTCACGAACAAATAAATGAACTATATTAATTTAGTGGAATACACTTAAGCCTAATAATTAATTTGGTTATTAGATGATAATGTTCCCAAAATGTGGCTACATTCAGTATAGTGTAAACGTCTTAAGTCACCATATTCAGTCTGATTTCATCATATTTTGCTTTTAAAGAGCCAGACTTTCTTGCATTGTTTTAATGGTTCTCCAAGGTTCCTGAACTTCATGAATTCTCATTTCCATCAATCATTCAAGCACAAGAAACATCTAACCGAACCAGTGAAAAAACAGGTGCAGATGATGACAGGTGATCAGGCCGGCGATTAGTCTATTGGTGATGCTGAATGCTGAGTGGTTGGAACAGGTGAGAGGGGAAATAAGGTTGCTGCTGAGGTTGTTAAATAAACAAGCAATTTTTAAATGGTAGCTTTAGACACTCTTTTATTTGACCTCTCTTATAAGGGGTGGATAAGGTATTTTGCACAGTACTGAAATGTCACTGCATCATTTTTGAAATAAAAGAAGAGCACTTACACACTCAGTACAGTCAACATTAAAAGCCAACATTACAAATCAAGTTATCGCTTACAGTACATCCCTCTTTTACCATACCCTCTTAGACTCTTACTGTAAATGGCACTGACACGGGAGACTCCTTCCAAAAATTCCCGTAGAAAATGTCACCATATCTCTAGCTCAGGGCAGATGCTTTCTCATGTAAAGTGTTTTAAGATGTTTTAAGATAATAAAATGAACTAAAAGTTGGACATGCTTTTCAAGATGTTTTTCTGCTCAGCATGGTTTAAAGAGTGGTCATTYATGGTAACATAGCCTWCCTGTCTGATCGTTCTCCTGACATTTTATCTTGCATTATGAATTTCTGCTCACTGAACTTCTTCTTTTTCACACATTTTGACTTGTGTGTGCGTGTGAGTGTGCGTGTGTGTGTGTGTGTGTGTGTGTGTGTGTGTGTGTGTGTGTGTGTGTGTGTGTGTGTGTGTGTGAAAATCTCAAGAGATCAGCAGTTCCTGAAATACTCAAACCAGCCCGTCTGGCACAGACAGCCACGTGAATATTAACTAAAGCTCTTTATTTATTGTTCATCTGTCACATTATTTTTGTGCTTTGTTAATATCAAGAACGTGCTGGTGGCTAAGTCATCTTATTAATGTGTTTTTCAGGTTTTATTTTTACCAATGCTACTGCTAAGAGTCTGGCATGTATTCTGTTTCTGTTTGAAAGTCCTAAATGTCAGAATTAATATATATATAAGCATAAGATTAGATTCTATAACTTTTTCCATCATATTTTTATATTTAACTTGTTTGTATATTTGGTTACGTTCATGTATCTTGCCCTATCTAACGCAAAAATAATAGCTTTCTGCACTTTCTCTAAAAATTAATACAATATAATACATATGTTTGTGGATGTTCGCATCTGAAGCAGTTTCCCTAGAGTTTCTATGTTTGCGGAAACTATGTAAATAAGATTTTTGTGATTTCTGCCCACTGATTCTTTTCAGAAAACACTGTATACCATTTCTAAAGCAGCACACTGTTCAGTCGGCGTGCTTTCCTACACCTCATGCTGTAATTCAATTTAGATATACAGCAGTAACTGAGGTAATACTGTATCTGCAGTACGACAGTTTGTATCATGACTCGTGTTTCTGCAGATCTTACAGGGCGGTTCCAGCGTTATAGCGTGGAACCATAAAGAAAAGGAAATCCTAAGACAGCCCTAAATAAATTAAATTAAGCATAAAGTTCTTATAATAAATTTAATATGCAAATATGAAAATATGCAGCATTTTATCAGAGTCATTTATGAAATATTAAACAGACAAACTTTTATGAGAATTTTAAAGACGACTGCAGACAGCGTTACACTTGTACCATGAAAGAGACAGTGTAGTGTAGAAAGTGTAGATTTGAAAATATTTTGATTTTAGATAAACTGGCGTTGTACAGATGTGGTATTTTCACATTATGGATGTGACGTGTCCGAATTGATCCTCCATACACTATTAAAAAAAAAAAAACGTTTGAAATGGTAATTATGAAGAAACTAATCCAGATATTATGAAATATTTTTTTTTCTTTTACCTGAACATGTTCTTTGTTGTTTCTTCCCCTTTTTGTTCTTTGTTGTTTTCATCATTTTTTCCATTTTACAAGTAAAGGTTTACTCAAAATAATAATAGAATAATAGAATAATAGTAGTATTATTTGTGTATCAATATTAAAGATTGGGGGGGGGGATTGATTCAGTTATGAATCACGATTCCTTTGTGTGGCGAGTCAAGTATAAGCACATTGATTCAAAAATAGATTTTTTTAAATATGTTTTTTTACATTTGTAATAGAGATGCACGGGTCGACTGCTCTGGGACTGGAATTGGGTTTTCAGCTTGATTGTCCATGACTGATCCGCTTCGGATATAGCCGATTCTATGCTAAGTGCATGGGCTTCTGAGTGGAGCAACAGAAATGCATTTTTATGGCATTACATTGTCAAATGTCGAGCGTGTTAAAAAGCCTCTTTTCTCCAAACCCTGTGAGCAAATTGGTCTCCAAACCCACTCATTACACACGCACTTACACCAGCCTCAAACACAGCGAGCAGAAATTAGTCTCGAAACTCGCCACGCTTGCCTGCGTTCTTGCAACTGCTCAACCCTCACGCTTATTGTCAAGTTGAGTTTTGAGACTTAGGAGGCATTTGAGGAGGTAAAACATCGCCGTTTCTTTATACTTCTACAGGTGGTGCTCTTAAACTATTCACACATTGGCAGGTGGTACTGTAGGAGTGAATTATTATCTATGTTTGTTTAGAAATAACAATTATGTTGGATAATAGAGATATGCTCTGCTCTTTTTTGTTTAATTACATTTTAAGCTAAATGTTAAACTCTTTTATTTCTTATGTTCATGGTCTAACTGCTGGTCTTGATTTTAAAGTATTGAAACTAATTTTATAAGGAATGGGCTATATTTGCTTACTACATTCAATTTAGTTGTGAAACTGTTGAATTAAGCAAAGGTAAAAAAAAAACCTCAATTTTAGTCTTAAAATTGTAACAAAATCAGAAGAAAAAAAAGAATTAGGATATTTATAAAATCGTGATACTAAAAGAACCAGTTAAATCGGCACCTAAGTATCGTGATATTATCATATTGGGAGCTCCCTGATTATTCCCATCACTAATTATTATGATTTGGTAAAAACCCTATGAAATATGCCTCCTTTTTAATCCAATGATCAGGTTGACTTTTTGCATTGAATTGCCCTACAGGCATTTCTAAAAATGAGATTACTGCTCACAAATAACATTATCACATGACTAAGGGATATTATCCAAAAAGAGCAAAAATTCAGTGGCAACTCATCTTCTGTTACACTCTTGACATTGTTTGTCTAATGGATGAAAGGTTGTGTGGGTTGGGTGCTAGCAACGTGGCATTTAGCCTGGCACCAAGCAGATGCCTTATCTACGGATGTTAGGGCATGTAAAGCTATTGTTGGTGCACAGCAGGACAAGATTCCCATCGTATTACCGTAAGAGTTTGACTTGGGATTTGGAGCATGAGGATGGCGTCCTTGTTTTTCTTTGAGATTTGTTGTATAACTGTAAGATGGACCTGTTGGATAAGATTTTGTTAATTTATCACAGTGCTAATAAATAGTCATTTCTGATTGGTCAGAAGTTTTTTTCCCTCCTTATTTATTAATAATGCTATCTCAAATATTCAATAGGTTTTATATATTCTGTTTTTTAAATAAATAATTAAATTTTTTAGTAAGAACTTGTGGTGGATAATGTAATTATCGATATGATTAATTTCTCCTTATGTAGATATGATGAATTTCTCATCTATGGAAGGAGTCTCCAATGTCAGCTCTCTTTAGCAGTCAGAGATTAAAAAATTCAGCAGCATAAAGATCTTGTGCAACTAGACATTTGGCGTGCGTCTTCAGGTTGAAATGATGGGTTTGTTGACATTTCAACCATTCATCCTCCATGAATGCTTTATCCTTGTCCGGGTCATGGCTTTTGTCATGGCTTTCCCAGGACCACTTGCGATGATAGAGGAACGGACCCATGATAGAATGCCAGTCCRTCTTTAGGCAAGGTGTGCACACTTACTCAAAGCTTTTTTTTTTCCCATGTGGGTGAAATCTAGCGAACCTGGAGAAAACCTCCACCAGGATAATTCCTGTAAACGTCATTCCAGGACTCCTGGATGTCTAAGGCAACACATCTTAACAAAGTCCTATGCAGTAATAGAGTCGAGTCTGAGCTCAAGTGTTTTAATGACTGATTCAGCCTGCCTGTGATCTTGCAATTTTTTTTTTTTAACAAGCATGAACCATTATTATTTCCAATATTGATTTATGACACCAATTCCCTATGTCTCTCAGCCAGCCGGGGAAACAGGCTGTCTTACGAGTGAGTCATTGTGCCCCATGTGGATTCCCCCATTTCCCACTGTTGAGAGAGTTTCTCCTCAGCAGATCCATCATGATCAGGCCCGCTGACTGCTCCAGAGACAGGTGTTGGCAATTCTAGCTCTAGACGCCGATAATCACTCACTGACCTTAGCTCTCCCTCCTGAGTCATACCTCAGAGAGAGAAAGAGAGAGAGAGAGAGAGAGAGTAGGGGTGACCTTCCTGAGAATCTGTCACTAGCAAACTAAATTAGAACGCTGCTGTGGATTTGGATTTTGGATTGAGATTTAAACCCAAACTGTATTTTTTTTAAACAAAAAAAGGCCTATATATATATATCAGTGTCATTGGTTCAGTCATAATAATACACTTTGAGTATGAGTATGGTCTCGCACCAGGGCATTGGCAGATGATCTAATAGGTGCCTTGGGTTGTGTGGTGGGGCCTCTGTGAAATGACTTTTTTGTCAGGCACATCCCATGGGAGCTCGATGGGCTTGAGGTCTGGACAGTTTGGAGGCCGGGTAGGTGGCCTTGGGCTCTTTGCCTGCAGGCTTCTGTGTGCAGCAGTCTGTGGTACACTGAGTGTTCTGGTGCCTTTCTGTCATGACCAGCATTGATTTTGCCTGGGTTSCCCGTKGTCCAGTCACCAGTTTATTGGTATATAATCAATAAAAATCAATGTTAATGTGTTAATGTTATGTGGTATTAATGTTATGGTTGATCTGATATATGTACTGTACATCAGTCATATCTTCTTTCCTAATTTACAGGCATGAATTTAAGAGGGATTTTTTGTTCTGTTTGTGCCCCATCACTGGAAAATATTTTTTTAACACACCATTTATCTGCCATAGCAAATTTAGTTGATTTTAATTTCCAAGGTATAACGAAACAAGGAACCATTATAACCGTTTTTATTTAAAAATGAATGTGAATCATTTAAATACAAATAATGAAATCATCATATATACATTATGATATAATACAGATTTGAACAAACCTTCTGTTTTAGGTAGAAGTATGTATTCGACCATTCGAAGGAAGCACTTTATGATTCACCACTGTAATTTCTTAGATTGTTGAATTGTACTGTATGCCCTGTTCACCCAAGTAAAGGAAACCCTCGTGAGGATAAAGATGCAGACAGTGTACATGCTCTGTCCTGCTTCTCATTTAAATCTCTT